>JAESVK010000902.1:0-18628 GCA_017140935.1 Hamamelis virginiana | reverse complement strand
TATATATATATATATATATATATATATATATATATATATATATATACTGTTAATGCGGTTCTTTTATTAACTTATTATAGGTGCACTATAATTAGTAATGATGTTTCGCATATTGCAAGAAACGGAAATGGTTCCAGTCTTCCAGAGGCTTTTTGATGACATGCAACATGGTTGTCTTTGGAAGAAAGCTAACACTAGGAATAATTTTCTGAGTCTGTATTTATTGTTGTTTGTATTTGTGATTGGTGTATTTTTATTTTATTTTATTTTTTCTTTGTCCTTTCTTTGTTTGATTGAATTGAAACTATCTTCGATTTGATAAGCCGACAATCAGAGAAATTATAGGTGGAATGTATCAGCTGAATGTACCAGGTCACACAACTAGGGGAGGCAGAAAAATTTTGCGATCACTAAAAAATCTCTGGATTGCGTGTATGAATTTATGCACATACTTTTGCATCCAGTGCATGTGCTGATTCTATTGTAGATTGATATTTTAAATTTGGTAGTCATGAGGCATTCTAAAGTGATTCCAGAGCAATAGTTTTTCCGATAAATGTATTGATTGATTAATACAATGATTTGTGTAACTCTCATTATGTCCTGAATTAAATAAAGTGATCGGGCAAGCCTGGTTAATTTCAGTTTGTAACTTGCCCAGTGTCTTCCCCAATTCCTGTGTTCATGCAACCACACTCATTTGCGGAGGTTTATTTTTGATTGAGAAAATGCAAATTGCACCTAAGATAGGCTTGGGCAACTATTAAATCTGGTTAATTACAGTGCGTCACTTGCTTGATGCCTCCCCAATTCTGCCTCAAGCTCATGCAACCAAACTCATTTGTGCTTGTTTCTTTTTAAGGAAATTGCTCATTGCATCCCTAAGGAGGTAGACACCTAATCATGCATTCACTTTATCTTCATCTCATAAATCAAGTTCTTTGCTTGCACCCATATGCCCAAATATCTCCTGCCTTGATTAAATCACAGTTGGATAACTCAAACTATGGATTTTAAACTGAAATTCCAGTAAAGCCCATCACTCTCTGTTAAGCAAATTAAAGGTAATGGTTTTTTCTCAGTTCTCTCTCATGATACTGGTGGAATTGATATACTGAGTAATGATGTCAAGTCCATTTTTTGTGGGCATTTTGGTTTGCCCATTGGAACAGAATTGCCGGTGTTGTGTCAGTACATACATATGAGAAACAGGCAACTGTGCTGCTTTCTTGCTGAGACATATAAGGCGGCAGGCACTTTTGTTGGAGAGAGCAAGGAAGTCACCATCATTTTCAAAATTTTGGTTTGCCATTTGAAATGGAATGTACTGGTGCTGTATCAATTTGGTTTTCCATTACAAGTTTATTGATAAATATAAGAACACACAAATGGTGCTGCTAACTGTCATCTGGCTGAGACATAGTAAGGCGGCTGCCAATTTCGTTAGAAAGAGCATGGAGGTTGTCACCATTTCGATGTTTCATTTTTGGTTGGAATGCACAACTGGACAGAAACGACCAGAATCCACTGGGGGTGGGGGGGTGACTGGAATATTTATCATATGAAATTCATCCCACAGTTGCTTCGGTTTCATTCTGGACGAACAGTTTACTGCCGAACAGAATTAATTATTTTGATGGTGAGAGCTCGTAGTGAAATGTTGTCTCTATCCTTGTGACACAAGTAATATTACGATCTTATCTGATGCTATCCTGGTGCCCTATGTTTTATTGGATCAACTTCACTGTATAAGCTGATTCCTTACTTATATCTTATAGCATGACATAACTAGGCAGTTCTTATTTTGTCTGCCCAAAACCCAGTATGCATGGCCTTGTGTAGTGCAATTGTGTGCTTATGACCTTTATTTGTTCTTTTTGAGTGCTTGCTGAACTTCAAATAATATGGTTTATAGGTTTCTTCAATTCGTGAAAGCAAGTCAGATGATAAGAGGCTTTCCATATTCACGGGAACAAAGACTCTTCACTTGCGATGTGCATCTAGAGAAGACAGGGCTGCATGGGTTGAGGCACTGCAGGCTGCTAAAGATCTGTTCCCCAGAGTTTTGACAAGCAGTGATTTTGCCACCTCTGAAGATATTGTTGTTTCAACTGAGAAGCTACGATTTCGATTATTGCAGGAAGGCATTGGAGAGGTGGCCATTAAAGACTGCGAGTCTATAATGCTCATGGAACTCTCTGAGCTACAAAACCAGTTGAAGGCTCTTCAACTTAAGCATTTTGTTCTGCTAGACACATTGAGACAGTTAGAGGTATTTGAATTTCTTCCACATCTCTATCCTGGTATATTATATTCTGTCTTTTGTAAACAAACTTAAATATTGATAAGCATGGGAACAACATGTCGAGAGATTTGAACTGGTTAACTTTTTCCCCATTTTTCAAGCTTCTGATTTGTCACCTTTTTTTGGCGAGAGAAAACTGTTTCTTCGATACTGGTCACCTCTGTGCCAAGCTCACTGATGCAGGTGTTGGTGTTTGACATGATATGAGCTCTCTGATGCAGCAACCTCACAACCAAACGAACTTCTAAGTGGTGTCAGTATCTGAAACACTGTCCAACAGACATGCCACTGTGCCTAAAACCCTAAAATAAGATTGTCCTGTGTTGCCTTTAGATCCCCATCTCCATGTTTATACCTGTCATGGCACATAGCTCTGTCTATTTCGTTCACTTGTAGCTTGTTCATCATTACAGATATCCACAAAGGTTATCAAATTTTGATTACCTAATGCTTCCTGCATCCACTAGTAAGTACCTTAATTAGGATTTGACTAAAGCTTGCATCTGTTTCTCAGTTTTGTTTCCTTTTGATATATAGATCTATATTTTACCCAGGTTATGTTTTCCAATGACTGGATGTATTTCCATTTTTTGACCTAAATTATTGATCAGACTTTTATTGTCTAATATGTTCTGGGGTGTAGATATGAAATTTTGTAATAAATAATTACATAGAGACATCATTATTCATCTTAAATTGTTTGACTTTCTGTTGACTGGCATCAAACAAATGATTTGGTTCTAGTTGAAGGCATTTCAAGGACAATAGGAAGGGCAAAAAGATGTGAGTTTAGGCTGAGAGAGGACATGATGGGTCTATGATTCACAGAAGATATGGCCTTAGATGAGGTGGAATGGCGAAAGGAGATTTATTTAACCGACCCCAAGTAGTTGGGTTTAAGGCTTTCTTAAGTTTACTTGAAATATTAAATGGATGTTCAACCCCCCCTAATTGTTACAGTTTAGTCCTCATGTTCTTTATAAAGAAGTTGGCACCCAAGTGGTGCCTCCAGTATTCCTCGACTTAGCCAAGTCTTAAAAGTGCTAGGTGATGGGTCTCTCTGTTGCTTGTGACTTTAATGTGTTATTCTGCAAGCTGTGATTGGCATGAACTGCCAACTGTTTATGCCTCTTGAGTCTTCAGTTGATTGGATAAAATTATATACTCCTTTTGCCATCTTATGTTAAGTGTGTCCCATATTCATGCGCTCATAATTTCTTCTTTTCATACACCACCAGAGCACGTGATGTAAATTTCTTCTTTTGAGGAATAAGTTCATCGTTTATTTAATTTAATTTAATTTTAAAATTGTTCTGCAGTCGGAGAAAGTTGAGCTGGAAACTACTGTTGTGGACGAAACAAAGGAACGCGACTCATATTGTGGACAAGGAAATAGAAGATTCAGTGGTTAGTTTTGCTTTTAGACTTCCATTGTCATAGTTTTTTTTTTTTTCAAAACATTTTTTGTTATTCCAGAATTGACCATGCATTTTGAACAAGGAGTCTAACCGACTATGAATATATGCCCATCTAGGGAAAATAATTGGAGAATCTGGTTGGGTTCTTTAGAAGTTTTAAAACAAGTCAAATCTCTCAATCATTGCTAGTACTTTGCATTTTGAAATACTCTTAATTAACTGCGTGATTCTCTCAGGTCACATAAATGAAATAATTTAACTTAATTTTTCCAATGAAACACTATAAAGTGTGTTTCATAATGGACAAAAACCGTCATCTGTACCATTCTAGCGTTCAATTTTATTCTTTAGTTATGTTTTTTTAAAAAATAAAAAATAAAAAATTAACCATATGTTCCTAGGTTCCTTAATTCATATTTCTCCATAATACCTTTGTTCAATTATGGGGAAATTTTGTCAGATTGCTCAAGAAAGAGTTGCTGTTTCTTTAACAAATCACAATGTTTGCTGATAAGATAAATATTGAGAATTTATTCCTGTTTTACTTATTAAAAAATTTAAATTGTTCATTTATCTTCCTCAACAGATTTCTATTCCATCATGTCAGAGGGCAGTGCAAGTGATTCTGATGCAGATAATGAAAGTCAATATGGAGTAGATGTTGAAACAGATGAAGATGATGGAATTTTTTTTGATACAAATGACTTTTGGTCTTCAGACTCTCTGAGAAGCGCTTCCTACCGGAGTAGGGAGACTATGGGAAATGCTTGTGGTTCTTTGATATATGATAAAGATTCTTTCTTTTCCGATCGTTTGTGTGAGGTTGAGATGGAGATCAGGGCAGTCGAATATCCATACATCAATAGAAGAGGAAGTTTACCAGAACCAAAAGAGAAAGAGAAGCCCGTTGGCCTATGGTCAATAATCAAGGACAATATTGGAAAGGACCTGTCTGGAGTTTGTCTCCCTGTTTATTTTAATGAGCCACTTTCTTCGTTGCAGAAGTGCTTTGAAGATTTGGAATACTCATACTTGGTTGATCGAGCATTGGAATGGGGAAAGCAGGTCAGGTCCTCAGCTGTGCTTTCTTTTGTGGCAAAGCATGATCTGCTAGTTACATTGTAGTTCAGGTAGTTGATATGCTGGTCGTAGTTATGAATCACTGTTGTTGTTTGACTTTCTTCACTGACTTATATAGACTTACACATCCACATGTCGCAAAAACATAGGTTTTGCTCTATACTTAATCAATAATTTTCTTTCCACGGCTTTGTATTGCCAATCCATTTAGCTGGCTTTTAGGCATATCACATAGATTGTGTCCACATGATGACTTTCCTTATGTGCTTGTAACTGAAAGGAAAGAACAAGTTTTAATGTAAGATACTTAATTAAGTTTGTAGAGCCTAAAACCTCTTTTATGGTGTGAGTCCTGCTTCACTCCGGGCTCGGCGCTGAGAATGGATATTCTTTGGTTGTCATTTTAATATTAAGCTTTAGAATTGAAGTTCACAGTTCTTTGTGTTATTGTTTCTAGGGTTAGTTTAATTAGGAATTGGACCAAGGATATTTTAAATTTGTGCTCTGGTTCTTCAGCCTCTTCCTCTTGCCTAATGCCTATTCACCTGCTCTTGCTCCTTGATCTGGGGAATAAGCTTTAGTGTATATATTAGGTTAAGAAAATAGACATTCAGTAATTCTCTTTGGAGCATCTTCTAAATCACTTGATCTTGTAATTTTAGGTTTGGGAGAGGGAAGTAAGAGTAGACACACCCCATTCTGGTTAATTTTTTTTCATTAATAGTCACGTACTAGGCATCTCCTCCACAGTCCTTCAAACTCTAAAAGAGAAAATAGGAAATCTTTCTAACCCCCAAGTATTAGCTGCTGTATAGATGAGGAGACGCTACTCATTATTGGATCCATGGTGTGATTTGTCATCACATTGTGAATTGCAATTTAAAGAAATGACCTTAAGCACATAAAGCACAAGATCTGAATGTTAGAATGTTCCGTTATTATTATTGAGTTTTTGGCTCAAAGGTTTTGAGTTCTTGAAATAAAATTAGATTATCAACTGTTTACCAAAAACAAACAAAAGAGATTATCAACTTATTGAAACCCAAGATGCAAAACATTATGGACTGTTAACCTTTTATTTTGTCGTGTTGGAATTTATTGGTGGAGAAGGCTGCATGCTTACATCTAGATGATCATAACCAAACAAGACGAAAAATAAAAGGAAACACAAACTTTTGCTAATTTTTTTCATGTATTTAATGTCTAAGAATTTTTGGGAAAATGTGTTTTTTAAATGCTCCAAAAAAAAGTTAAGAATTAAAGTTAAAGAGTTCTGTTAAAGTTTGCGGCTTTGTGCTAAGGGCACATGTTAAGCAAATCTTTCTTTTGATAGATAAGGACTTCCACGCACTTCACATTATTCAATGCACTTTTTACTTCATTTAATGCACCCTAGCATGTGTCTTTAGGGCACACATTAATTGAACCCAAGAATAAATCATGACATCCTCTTGGATATTCTTGAACAAGTGCAAAGATAAATATTCATAAGAAAGGTCTTTAGTGATGATAAAGTTTCAAAAGCTCCATGAGAAAATGATGAAGTTTAACTTCTAGAAAAACATTAAAAATTACTTCTCAATCTACAGACAGCTGCTGGCCAAATTATAATTCAATAAAACTATTTAAGAAAGAAAGTATTTTTTTTTTCTTCTTCCATGTTTAATGGACTTCAACGAACATTCAAGTCAATCAGGCTGCCTGTATTGGTCATGATGTATGACACTATTGGCTATTGGTGAGATTGGATAAGCCGTTATCGCCCATTCATATCTAGCCAAAAAAGTAAAAAGGAAAAAAAAAAAAAAAAGAAAAAGAAAAAGAAAAAAGGGGAAACCTGAAATGGTTGAAAAGTGAACAAACCATTTGATGATTTATGTAGTCATTTCATCTACTTATCCAAAAAAAATTATTTATTCATTTCGTCGCATCAAGATATGGGGATTCTTGTGATCTTCCTTCATAGAGGTTATTCAAATGAAAAGAACAAAATTTGGCCAACTATAAAAGATAAAATCAAGGAACTCTAAACAAAAGAGTATGATATCTAAAGATGTGTTACTATTATGAAGTATAGGTGTATGATTAAGGAAACCAAGGCTTCCTCATGATACAAGTAAGCACCAAAAAGTATCTTTGTCCACTTCTATTTGTTTCGCCTTACGTCTTGATTTGTTTTTCATCACAGGGTTGATATTGTATGACTTCATGACTGAAAATACAGATTTTTCCTGTTGCAGGGTAATGACTTGATGAGAATTCTAAACATTGCAGCTTTTGCTGTATCCGGCTATGCATCAACCGAAGGTCGGCAGTGCAAACCCTTTAATCCTCTCCTTGGGGAGACCTACGAGGCTGACTATCCGGATAAAGGTCTTCGTTTCTTCTCTGAAAAAGTAACGCTTCTCTCCGCCACCAATATTTTTTTGACATCAGTGAACTTTTGATCTATCTTGGGACCTTTACTGGACTCCCAGCCCCTTAATGATAAACATGGCAAAGATAAAAATGAAGTTGCCTCTTTCTCGCCTTTTTGTTGTTCTGACTCCATTGAAATTGGACTGTGAGTGTGACATGGTGGATAGTCACATGACATTTTCAGTAGACCACTAGTCATTGTCTAACAAACAGCTTTCACTCAGGTGAGTCACCACCCAATGATTGTTGCTTGTCACTGTGAGGGCAAAGGGTGGACATTCTGGGCGGACTCTAATCTCAAGGGCAAGTTCTGGGGACGTTCTATTCAGCTTGATCCTGTGGGTGTCCTCACCCTGCAGTTTGAAGATGGTGAGACATTTCAGTGGAGCAAAGTTACCACTTCTATATACAATATCATACTAGGTAAAATCTATTGTGACCACTACGGTACCATGCGCATCAGGGGCAGTGGCAATTACTCCTGCAAGCTCAAGTTTAAGGAGCAATCCATTATAGACCGGAATCCACATCAGGTACTTTCTCTGGTTGTGTATGGAAGGATAATAGTAAACACTTTTTCAAGCTCTTTGCATTAGATAGCCCAATTCTTGTGTATTGAAGGACAAAAGTATACACTTTTTCAATCTGTTTGCATTTGATAGCCCAATTCTTTTCTGTAGTTGCGTTAAGCTTAATTATTCATTTTTTTTGTTTTTGTTTGGCATTATCTTGGAAAAATGAGTTCTTTTCTTTCTTTCTTTTACTTCTACACTTTTCCAAAACAGTTATACAATTAGAAATTAAGTGATGAATCATCAGGATTTATCTTAAAAAATTGAAACCTTTTTTTAGTCTTCTTAGAATTTTCATGTATGTATGTATGTATGAAAGTGAAACTTATTGATCATTACACTCTTGTTTTCCTCATGAAATAGCTTAATTTTTTATACAAAAACCTGTGCTGTTCCCGTGAAACAAATGGTTATTAAATATTGAGTGTCCAGGTCATTACACTTTGTAGTGGCCAAGAAGTGAATTTGACAATTTCATTGACATGAGACCATTTTGTTGCTGCCCTTGCTTATAATAAAATAATGAATGTGTTTTTATAAAATCTCAGGTCCATGGATTTGTACAAGACAATAGAACTGGAGAGAAAGTGGCGATGTTGGTGGGGAAGTGGGATGGGGCAGTGTACTATGTGCTGGGAGATCCAACCACAAAGCCAAAGGGGTATGATCCAATGACAGAAGCTGTGTTGCTTTGGGAAAGAGACAAATCTGTTACCAAGACAAGATATAACTTCACACCTTTTGCAATATCTTTAAATGAGTTGACACCTGGATTGACGGAGAAATTGCCCCCAACTGACTCAAGGCTGAGGCCAGATCAGAGACATTTAGAGAATGGAGAATACGAGTCGGCAAATGCAGAGAAGCTAAGACTTGAACAGTTACAGAGACAGGTATTCTCCTACAAATCCTTCTGTTGTCAAGATTGACATTGTCTAGTTCTAAGTTTTTCTCAGTCACAAATTATGACCTCGTAAGATAAAAGTAATTCATAAATAAGGAAAGCAATAACAAAGTAAAAATTATTCGAAAGTAACCTTGGTCAGGCTACGATTATGAGCAGCCACAAAATGCTAAACCCCGTCAATCTGTGGTCCAAATCACATGATCTGAAATCTGGTGCCTTCCTGTTCCATAAAAAGGAAATTTATGACAGATTTGAATTATTTTCTCAGAGTCTAATAGGCAAGCGGCGGATGTTGAACCATATAAACATGATTCAGTCCTCAGTTTGGGGTAGTATTGTGACTAGTTACGGGTATGTTCTGTTGTTCTGAGTCTTTCACCACTAGTTGATAATGTTGGAATGGCATGAGCTGATCTTCTCACAAAGACCTGATTGCTGGTATAAACCTTGAATTATCATGCTGTACTGTGATCATTAGTTGGAAGCATATATCATGCTGTAGCCTGATTAAGATAAGTATGGGCTTTAGGACTCCACCTTAGGGCTGTCCTTGGTCACGAAGTCACTGTCATTTGTTTTTTTTTCTGGATTTTAGAACTTTTTAATTCTTATGCTTCTGTGTACAATGGCTCAGAATATTAAATTTTTATTTGCTTCCTTACCAGGTAATTAACACTTTGAACTTCTGTTGTTTCTTTGTGTTGCAGGCAAGGAAATTGCAGGAGAGGGGGTGGCAGCCAAGATGGTTTCGGAAGGATGAGGAGGGTTGTTACCGTTACGTTGGGGGCTACTGGGAAGCAAGAGAGAAGGGAAACTGGGGTGGAATTCCTGATATATTTGGCCAGAGTAGCGAGTCGCCTCCATGTTCAATAGAAGAGTAAGCCATCTTTTGGTCGAGCTTTCTCTAAAATTATTTTGGATCCCTTGTATTTTTTTTTTTTCGGTCTCTACTTGTTTGGGAACTCAAAGTTAGGTGTAGCTTTTGTTAAGTTATAAAAAGCGCTCCTTCAATGTGTAATGCTAGTTCTCCAGGTGCTCAGTTTTAGCTTCACCAGACTGCTGTTGCTTTTTTTTTTTTGGTTGGTGGGGGGAGTTGGGTTTATTAGGATACTTCTTAGGGTTCTTGTTATCTAATGCACGCACCTTCGGTTGTGTTCCATAAAATGTTTGACCTAGCAGTGTTCATCTTCGTACAATCTTGTACACTTTTTTCTTGGTAAATTCTTTCACCGGGTTTTCTTTTTCTTTTTGTGTGGGTTGTGGGGAGGGTTTGTTTGGAATTTGTACAAACACATTGATAGGCGGGAAATGAGTAATTTTCCGATGAGGACTTTCTTATACAAGGACTTGACCAATTTTGAAAAACCCATGGTTGGATTGAATATTCTTGGATTGAATATTCTTCCTATATGTATTACTTGTATTACAGACATGCTAAAGATCAGAGTGATCAGAAGGTCGTTTCATTTATGTATTTAATTTAGGGGAAATTGGTGATAGGTCCTACTTAAGAAAAGTTTAATACGAAAAGTCTTCCTAAAATTTCTTTCCTTCGTAAGGTCCTATTTAAAAATTGTGTCATGCAAAAAGTCCTAATTTTTTAAAAATATTTTTCAAAATGGCAGAACTACCCGTAAATGTATTTTTACTGTCTTGGATGTATTTTCATTGTTCATTTTTAGTATTTTTACTGTTCATTTTTAGCATTTTTACTGTCTCTTGAATCCGTGATGAAGACAAGATTTGCATGTAGTTCTCTTACCTTCTATCGCTGATCGAAAAGCTCCCTCACACGATCTGCAGTGAGGTGAGCTTACCGGCGGTGTTAATAGATGAAAATAACCGACCAACAGGCATAGCTTTTGAATAAGTTGTCTTGCACATGGAACAGTAGTTGAATCACTATGGATCAACGAGATCACCGTGACTTCTTTGATTTTACAGCTCTGGTCCATTTAATGTTAGGGTTTGCTAAGAGTGCTTCTAAAGCTAATAGTGCTGAACCAGATACAATTGGGACATCATCACCGGGGAAATTCATACGAAGATAAAAGCTCACGAACCTTTGAAGAAGCTCCTCGTCATCTATTTGGTCCTGCTTATTCATGAAAACCACCACATTCACTACTCTAACTTGCTTAGCGAGAAAAATGTGCTCTTTCATCTGCGGCATCAGTCCATTGGCGTCGGAGATGACGAGTATTGCGCCGTCCATTTGAGCTGCTCCGGTGATCATATTCTTAACATAATTGACGTGCCCTGGACAATCTACGTGCGCGTAATGCCGATTCTCCGTCTCATACTCGACCGTAGCGGTATTAATTGTGACACCTCTTGCTCGATTCTCCGGCGCCACATCGATCTCGTCATACTTCTTCGGTACACTATTCCCCATTGAAGCCAGCGCCATGGTGAGTGCCGCTTTCCCGTGGCCGATCGTGCCAATGTTGACGTGCGATTTCTTTTGCTCGAACTTGCCTCTCACGGCTTGAACATTGAGGGATCGCCGGCGAGTCACGATCTGCAACTGACAAATCCTCTCTCTCTCTCTCTCTCTCTCTCTCTCCTGGCAGTAAAAATGCATATAAGCTTTTGTTTATTTAATCTCAGTTAACCTGTGGGAAAAAAAAATGTAGGGTAATTTTGACCGAATTATGACAAAAAAACTTTTCACAGAGAATAATTTTTTGGAGGACTTTTGCCATCAAACTGATCCAATGTGGAGTTCTGGCCAAATTACCCTTTAATTTATCATATATGAGATATGGGTTAGTGGTTTGATAAAACAACAGATTCTGTTAAAAACAAGACCTTTTTCCTTTTTCTGTTTTTACTCAGGCTAGTTGAGCATGTGAGTGGGGATTATCGCTAAATTGCGATCTCCAATTCACCTTGTAATCACTGGTACCCTTGAAAGGGCATGCTTGGCTGCACCTTTAGAATGTGATTTCTTCTCAGTAATAAGACAAACTGCCGCACAAGGAAGTGTCTCTAGTTCCAAATAGGGGGAAAGAGAAAAAACGAAGAAACATATTCATAGAAGATAGGGTGCATTTGGTACGCGGGCTAGGAATTTCAAGACTGAAAATGTCTAATAGGGGGGGTTTGGGTTTGTAAACTTTGTAACTCCAAACCATTGTTTGAAATGTTGGAGATTAGGATTAAGATGATTGGGCTTCAAACTTGACCTGTGTTTGTTTGGACCATTAGGATTACAACAATTATTTATGAGATTACAAAATTACCCTTCATTGTTTTATATATATATATAAAAGCCACAAAATTGAGGATATATATTATATAATAGAGGATATATATATATTATATACCAGATATTTTGTGGATATATCTTTACTAATATATAAAGGGAAAAGGGGAGTTTGCCTGGTCAAGTTTCTATTCCAAAATTACCCTTCAAAAAAATGTACTTTAACATTTGCTATGAGAATATTTCCGTCATTTCGTACTACCCACATTTCCAACAATTATGGAATTTAAAAAAACAACCATAACTCCATACTTACAATGAGTTTCAAAATCTAAACGTTCCTATGTGGCAGTTGCAAATTTTAACTAAACTTTCACATAAAAATTAAAAAATAACTAAATCATTATCTAAACCTCATTGGATGATGATGCATCAAAAGTTGAATACACGTTGTAATCTTCTTCTCCAAGAAGATAACTTCCCACCCAACCATTATCCCTTTTTTTTTTCTTTTTTTTTAACCATTATCCCTTTTTTTTACTCTAATGGACTGTGCTATCTCCCCTCTTCCTTCTTTCTCTTTCAATGCTCTAAAATTTTCTCTTGAAATTGTTTCTTTTAGATTATCATTCTTTGCTTTATCTTTTTCTTATTTTGTATTTATGATTTCCTTATATGATTCATGTGTTTTATTGTAGATTCATGGAACTCCTCAGTAAATAAGTATTGATTATTCAAAGGCGTTTATTTGAGGTGACTCTCTATTCAATGAATATTTTTGGGTTTTTGTTTTTGTTTTTTTTCATTGTTTTGCTACGTTAATTCTGCCACCATTTGCATGCTTTCAATTTCTAGCCATCCTTACAATTTCAACTACCTTCATATGAACTTCAATAATCATGAGGAGGTTGAAGACTTTCCTTTCCACATTTTTATTAAATTCTTTTGGTTTGCTGATTATGGTTATGGATGAATCCATCCAATGCAGAAAGCATTTTCATTTTTTAAATTCAAAAAGTGGATATGGGCGATAATTTGGAAGGCATTCCGAATTTTCATTGTGTGCATTCCGAATTCCGAATTTTCTTATGATTTTGCCATATTAATTTTGTTCTCTTTGTAGGTGGTTTAATATTTTCTAGCAGAACATTCTTGGTTAGAATATTGTCTAAATTTTCATGTCATGGTGGGGTGGCAGAGACATCTACAGTCCCTACTTCGCCAGGTTGGGAAAAGAGTAGAGCATAACTGTATGCATCTTGAATTTATGACCCTTTTTCCCCATCAAGTGCATTTTAGGGGGTTGTCAATTGGTTACTCAAATTTCATGGTTAAGTTACATGTACTATTATTGCAGGCGATATATCTTATTCTTGGAGACTTTAGAATTCAACTTCAACAAGCATCTCAAGGCCTTTATATCATTATTTACAACAAATGGTAATGGTGTAATGCTAATGTGTCCCCTCAATTTTATAAAGATATTTTCCGGTGGATTTGAACATTTCGTAATATCTTCAGTTCATCTTGAATTTATCTAATTTGTAGGCATTTTGACCAGTTATGGGCATCTGTCCAACATTTTAAATAGTGTAACAGCAGAAACAAAGCTTGCACTGCTTGATAATGATTTTTTTTTGCACATAAATCATCTGACCTCCAAGACGAATTTAGACAAGAAGAAGGAGACGTCTAAGATCAAGAAGAAGGAGAGCAACATAATTCTTCAATGAACAAAAGCAAGACTCCATTTCCTTCCCTTCTCTATGTGATTTAGAATTTTCACTTAAAAGTTGTTCACGAACTTTGGATTATTTGAATTAATTATCTATTTAAGTGATGTTTTTCTCCCTCTCAAACTCTTTTTTTGGGTTTTGGTTATTTTAGATTCTGTTTTTTTGTTTTTTCTTTTCGTCATGACGGTCAAACCGGATATGGACATGCACTATCCCAAAATATCCACACAATCAACTCTAAAATATTCTCCGAGAATATATTAGATTAGATATTTGTGATGATGTTACTCTCATAATCAAGGGCTACAAAATTTATAACAATACTAATGGTGATGATCTAAGAAAATCATGCGTCGAGAGATTGAGTGGGACAGAAGGCGACAATATCCTAATCTCAGTGTGTTTCTATAATTTTTAACTACTATTATACTTTGAAATGCTTTAGAGGGTTTCTATAATCTTTAATTTTTACTTTTACTATATACTATTATGTACGTTTGTAAAATTGTGTCAATTAGAAGCAGATATCCTATCTTAGGTATATCAATTGCAACATAAAAGGTAAGGAATAATTTAGGCACCATTTTGATATGTTTTCTATAAGTACTAATTTGTTTTTTTACTATTTAAAAAATTTGCAACATTTACTTTCTTAGCAAAAAATTAGAAACACGGTTTTTATTTTATGTTTTTTGTTTCAAAGTACTAATGTATGATTTCTTAACAAAAAATAAAATATATTAAAAGATAATATTTGATTTTTTAAACAAAAAAACCAATATTTCTAATTTAAAAAAAAAAAAAAGTAAAAAAAATTACTTTTAAAAATTTAAACTAGGTGCCTTAATAAATCAACAAATAGACTGGTGTAAAACGTAAAACTTAACCTAAAAATGGCACACAATATTAAGGCATATACCAAAAGGAAACATATAATAAATTTATACCTTAAACATATTTATTTTTTAATTAATTTGGTTCCACATTCGTCCTTTTTTGAAATATTTTTTTTTAATCAATCAATTTAATACAAAAACTACTATTTATCAGTAATTTCAAGTAATATTTTTTTTTTGGATAATTAATTTCAAATAATATTTTATTTATTGATGAATTAAGGCTACCTTTTGTTCTTGCATATTGTTATCACAACACTACTATTTATCAGTAATATATGAGCTAATTAAGTTTCTGATTATGACATGTTAAACATGAAGTTTTCAAGTTACAAAAGGCAGAAATAAACCGAGGAGTGTAAACCTTCTGTCACTGCATCTAATAACCAAAGCAAGGCAAAAGGTTGTGAGTGCATTTACTTTAGAGTTTTGTTTACATTGGACCAACTTTGTACAAAGTAGGCAGGCTATGTGAGTGTTTGGGTGGATAAGGTATGTGTTTGGAAGTAGGGATGTCAACGGGGCGGGTTTGGGATGGGTCACCCCTTTCCCAACTCCGTCCCATTTAAGAAAACGTCATCCCATTCCCGTGACGGGTCAGGATTTGGAATTCCATTCCCGTCCGAATTAAAAGACCCCATCTTATTACCGTCCCGTCCCATTTACTATTTTCTTTCTACTTTTTTCAATTTTCTCAATACCTAAATAAATTACAAAATAATCGATGAACATTAAAGATAATTGTTACTTCTAAGAGTAAAATAAATTAAACCCCTTAAGGGGCATGATTGAAATTTCATTTTATTAAGGAGAAACTTAATTGTATAATACCTATAAAATAAATATAATAAAAATACATAAACATATATAATCGGGGCGGGGCGGGTTTTTAAGCCCTCATCCCAAACCCGTCCCAAACCCTATAGAGTTTTCAAAAAAAATTCCAAACCCGCCCCTAACCCTATTAGAATGACCCCAAACCCTTCCCAATAGGGGCAGGGTGGGGCGGGTACCCGGATAAACCCGCCCCGTTGAGATCCCTATTTGGAAGAAAGTAATATTTAACATACCTCATTAGAGGCATTGCTCATTAAATGGCTAGCAATTAAAAACGGTCCTTAACAATTTGAATATATAAGACTTGACAGTACACATTTTTTAATTTACTTTGGCCCCATAGTTTGAATCTATTTTTATATTCGCCATCTTTCGAACATATATATATATATTTATCAAATCAATCACATTTTTAAATGAAAAAATAAATTTAAATATATTTTAAAATTTTAAACGGCTTTGTGTGTTTTTATATTGAAGAAACGTTTAGCAAGATTTGGTGGCTTTTTTTTTTTTTGAAAATTTAATTTTTTATCAAAAAAATGTAACTTTCATAAAAAAGAAAAAAAAGAAAAAAAAATATAAAGGTAACCATTATATATATATGAACATATCCTCAACAAAAAAATATTTGAATTATCAAAAACTATCTATACTCCTAACTTTAAGGACTTCAAATACTAGAGGATTGGATATACTCATCTTCTACAAGTTATATATATCTTCTTTCCTTTTTCTTTTATATATTTCTAATGGCTTTCTAATGCCTTTGTGAATAAAAGACAAATATAAATTCTGGAGTAGGGATTGAAGTCCAAAAAATTAGGAGAGTGGGTAATTTATGAAATCTTTAAAATTTTGATTTATTTTAGAATATAATTCTCTTCTTTCAAATTTATTATCAACATTAAAATTAAGTTGATTTATGTTTTGCTGAACTTTTTAAAGCTATCTTTTTTTTTTTTTTTTTTTTTTTTTTATAAAATTAGCAATATTAAATTTTTCTTCAACAAAAAATATATCCTCAACAAAAAATATTTGATAAATCGACTTAATTTTTTCAAGTTATATCTATCTTCTTTCCTTTTTCTTTTATATATATTTCTAATGCCTTTCTGAGTAAAAGACAAATATAAATGTTGAAGTAGGGATTGAAGTCATAAAAATTAGGAGAGTGGATAATGTATGAAATCTTTAAAATTTTTCTCTTCTTACTATTATTGTTATTTTATGAAGTTGCAATTATATATTTTGAGAGAATTTAGGGACCGTTAATTTTTTTACTTTTAAAAATAAAGAAATTAACTTTTCATACTATAAAAATATTTAATATTGGTTTTAAATTTTGAGATTGCAATTCAAAAAGTTCATGCCACCTACTTGGGTTATGCCTTACTTAGGTGCAACCATTTCGAAAAAGGTCATCTGACCATTAGATGTCGTAAAGTGATAATCTATTAAATGCAAGATATGACCATCTATTAAAGCAATTGAGAATCAGGACTGAATTTTATGCTCTATGTTTCTTGAAGTTCACAAAAAAACTAAAGAAGCTTACTGTTACTGTTTTTTATGTTTGTTTTATATCATTAATCCTAATTTTTCTTATTATGAGTGTTTACTGTTACTGTTATTTCAATTCTATGTACCATTGCTTCAAACTTTCTTTTAACGTGAATAGTAATAATGTCTACATTTTTTAATCTCATTCATAAATACTTATTTTGCATCGAGACTTTTTGAATTCAAAATTTAATTTTTATGTCTAAAAATAATAAAGTACTATTAAATATATAAAATTTAAAATAATTAGTTTGATAAGTATTTTAATTTTAAAAGACATTTCGTTGCACACGCACCGCGTGTGCGTGGATCAGGGGCGGAGCCAGGATTTTGTTCTTGGGGGTGCCAGAATTTAAAAATGAAAATTTTAAAAGTTAGGCATGGAAAGTATATTAAGATTTAAGACTAAGTTTTCTCTAGAAAAATAAAATTAATATTT
Source organism: Hamamelis virginiana (assembly GCA_017140935.1). NCBI lineage: Eukaryota > Viridiplantae > Streptophyta > Magnoliopsida > Saxifragales > Hamamelidaceae > Hamamelis > Hamamelis virginiana. The sequence continues at coordinate 1,249 of JAESVK010000902.1, read as the reverse complement.
TTTTGGTACAAGAAAAACTAATATCTATTTAGGTTTAATAAAATATAGACAAAATATATTATGTATAAAAATGTTTTAAATTTAAGGTTGGGTGTGGGGGGTGGCATCTTAATTTCGAAGGCATACAATATATAAAAATAATACAATTTTTACAATAATATATAAACTATATAAAATGTTTTCTAAAAGCCAAGGGGTGCCATGGCACCCCCTAAACAACATGTGGCTCCGCCACTGGCGTGGATGCTAATATTTATTTTAAGTGAAACATTAAGCCTAGGTTTTTGTAATTAAAATCCTTGGTGATTTCTCCTCCTATTGATAACTGACTGAAATGTCAATCAATCTTTTTCTTTTTTTAAATGAATAAAATAATAAATTTCGGGGGTGATGAAGCTGGCAACAGACATCAGAATTAGCAACTATTCCAATGATTATTTTGAAAGATTAGAACGCATGGGGTGAAGTAAACCCATAGCAATCGGATCATGCCCTTTAAGATGTTTGAGTTTATTTCAAACGGGGCCTATGGTTGTGAGTCACGGAATCTCTATACCAGCTGCATCAATGGATGCCTTTACAACTGTCTCATGACAGTATTTGCGACTGTCTATGAAGATAATGAAATTCGGTACTCTCACCCTTTTTTAAACTTCTAATAGATACTGCAAGACCCTAAATATAGATTCTGTTTTATTCTTGCTATTGGGGATTGTACATTGGGACTGAGGAGTCTTTCTATTAAAAGAGAAGGGCGTTATTTTTTAAAAGTACTACATTTTAACCGTAACTGCAGGGATTGCAGAGAAATATATTGATAATGTATGTCATACATACTCATATCGACCCTAAGTCCCAAACCCGTAGCTACTGTACGCTATGAGAATTCAACGTTTCACGACAAATCCTACGATTTCAGCACTGGGAAACGAGTTTCATTCAAGGGATTTTCCGAACACTTCTCAGGTTTCTCTCTCTCTGTCTCTCCCTCTCTCTCCACGTACGGTTGATAATGTTTTCCTTCCTCACTTTCAGGGTGTTTCCAAAATCAAAACTTGTGGGGAAGAGTTCATGTCGAAAGTGCTTAACAGAAGATGGGCATTGCTCAGACCAGATACCCAAATTCACCAAGTAATGCTTTCAACTATGCAAACAAGAAATGGAGGTGGGTCATTTGGTAACATTTCCTTTTCAAACAATATTCATCCATCTTTGGGTGATGACATGATGGAGAAGAACGTTCAAGACC
>JAESVK010000901.1:8903-35032 GCA_017140935.1 Hamamelis virginiana | reverse complement strand
GACTTTTAGGATCATTTCTGCACATATATAATATCAACACAATTTTTACATTAAAAATTCTAACATAATAAAATTTAAGAATAACTTCCACACTTTTTAATACAAAAGAACTTTTAAAATATGATCAAGCCAAACTTTTTTTTTCCTAAATGATTTTTTAAAAAGTTCATTCTAAGAATCACTTATTCAAAAATGACTTTCATTTTTAAGAAGCTAAGCCAAAAACTACTCAAATTATACTTCTTATGGGGTTTCAAAAGAAAACTTTTTAAATTTCTCCCAAATAAACTTTCAAATAACTGACTTTTAATAGAAGTCCATTTTGAAGAATTCACCAAATACATTTTTTCTCTCAAAATGACTTGAAGTTAGGAAGTCCATTTGGATCCTTCCAAAAGCTATATGTTTCAAGGTTAGTGATATTTTAAAAATATCACCAAGAAAAATTGTGACAGTTTTCAGGAGTCACAATTTTTTATAGTTTATATTTTGAGATTTTGACATTGGATCACTGTGATTTTTGGCAAGCATGACATTCATAAAAAAAAATATCTAATCCAACGATCAATTTTTCAAAACAGGTATCCTAAAATTTTATATTAGCTTTATGCTTATATAACTTGTGTAAGCATATGCTTACAAGATCAGGCCTATATATTTATGCAGAAATGTTCTACTCAGCAAACACTTAATCTGTGTGATCTAACGACCATATGATGATAGTATTTAATCAAACAGTCAGTTTTTCAGCAAATTTTTAAAACATGCATCCCACAATTGTAGTTCGTATGAATTGTGGGATGCATGTTTCGAAAAACTATCTTTTGAATTAGATATTGTATTTATGGATCACTGTGATCCGCAAAGACTTTTCTTTTGCAATTTTTGAGCTACAAATTAAACATCCAAAACAGGACCTATGACCTACCTACTCCCACCCAAATTATAGTGTAAAACTCACTAACAAAATTATCCAGCATTTGACCAGAGTATCATCTTCAAATACAAACTCAGACAAAACTACCCAGATCAGAGTGTCTTCTTCAAATATTTTTTTTAATTATTTTGAGTATTTTACGTCAATATTTTTAAGTTTTCAGAATATTAAGTAAATGAACCCAATCAAAAGATAACTACATAATATTTTTTTTTAAAAGTAAAATACCCTCACATAAATTAAATAAATACGATTTTATCAATCGAATGGTCAAGAATATTTTTTCAAATTTTGTGAAAAATCCCCAATAAAATACAGAATCCCCAATATAAGGTATAATTTACAATCCCAAAAAATAAACTGAATCCCCAACTTTACAAAAAGTCCACAATTCCCAATTTAAAACAGAATCCACAATCCCTAATCAAGAAACAAAACATTAATTGCATATCACATCAATTTAAAAAAAAAATCAACCCAAATCTGACGATATTGTCACATCATGAAATTCTTCATAAAATTGGAAATTATGTATTATCATAGAGATTGCTAAATAAATTAGAAATTTGGAATTGTGTTTATCTTTGGAAATTACATGTAAAATTGAGAATTTTGTACAAAATTGGTCAAAATTCAAATTCTTGATTGTTAGATAGGCAAATTCATTAAAAAAAAAAAAAAGGTGATATGATCACATTCGTAATTGTCTTTTGAATCGGTTCGTTCACATAATATTCCGAAAACTTATAATTATTGGCGTAAAATACCCAATTATTGTTCCAATGTTTTCATTTTATTTTATTTTTTTTGCACACATAGAAATCATAATGCAGAAATTGTGGGTCGCCATGTTGATACAAGTCCACCACAACAAGCTAGCCTCCACACAAGTCTCGTCTTTGATGAGGTTCAAACCTGTGACCTCTCATATGAGGAGGACTAGCCCCAGTTGGTTTAATGTTTTCATAATTGATTTTATATTGAATTTTGTTTCGTTACCAAAGAAAAAAAGAAAAAAAAAAAGGAATTTTGTTTCATATCATCATGCAGCAGCCGAACAAAAACCAACCCAAACCGGTCAAATAATCCATTGCCAGGCTGCCAACTCTACTTGCAATCACCAAATTGTTCGCACAAAAAACTACCTTCAAACAATATAATAATTGATATATAACTAAAATAGAAATGGGCTAGATCTCATAGCCATACTAAGAAATTGACTCCAGCACCAATGACAGCATATTGCAGTAACAAGCAAACGGAGAGACTAAATTTGAGTCTTACCAGCACTATTTGGAGCTCTCTAACAAATCTTCTGTTTTCATGGAGATTGGTAAGCCATAAGAGAGCCCTTATTAATTATCTATATAAGATAAATCATCCACCAAATCTTTCAACCCTGCGACGCCGTAATTCTTCCAAAGAAAGGTCATGAGATTGATGTGAAAACTGAAGGGGTGACAGTCCATTGCCCCTGCGTCTCGTCCCACACATCTCACAAACACTTAACCAGCCAGAATTATCAAATGTGCACGCATGGCATCTCCACATACCAGACATACTCCTTCGGACCTGATTCCCACCAACAGTACCCCTGCCAGAAATCCGCCGCCGCCGGAATCGAAAGAAGCCCCGAAAAAACCTGAGTGGCCAGCTCAGTACACCAGTAAGACCTCTGATGATAATTGTCAGTGGGTTTGAACCTGAATATGGACCCTTCAACCGAAGATAGAGAATCCCAGCAAGTATTCCACCAAGGTGGCCGAGGAATGAGACACCAGGTACAAACATTTGAATAAGAATCAATTCAGCCCATGCGGCATAACGTGCTGGTACTATCAGTCCGTGCACATAAGTGTAGTTCTCTGACTGAGAACTGAGGACAACTTTCATGGCAAAGAGGACGCCAGAAAATCCAACAGCGTATTCTGAGTAGTAAGCTCTCTCGTAGTCAAAGAACACAAGAAGGGATTTGGCTAGTAGCAGAGTAATACCCTGGGACATACCAAGAAGTGCAGCAACCATAGATGCAAATTCAGTGCTTCCCATTGAAGACTCCAACTGGATCCCCTTCCATAAAAGTGACATCATGTTGTAGACCAGGTGAGATTCACCTACGTGATAGAATGCTGACAAGAAGAAGCGCTTGAGGTCCCTGTGCTGTTCAACCAAAGGCAAAAATGCATCAGCAAGAGAAATTATATATTAAGTAAACCTATAACCATAAAAAAATGTGTAGTCATGCAATAAATAATCATCTTGTAGTCTCTCTAGTGAAACCACGAGTAATGAAATTAGTAATCGTTCCCAATTGAAAATATGCAAAGCCAAAAGCTGAAAAATAGAAATAATTTGTTTTCCATAAGTACACACTGGTTAACAAAGAGAAAGGATGACCGCAGCGAATATGACACCCAACTGGTGGAATCTTATTCAAAATCTATGATATGCATACAATTTTGTTACTCATTCCTAGAGAGATAGGACAGAACGAAAAACGGATGACTACAATAACAACAACAATAATTAAATACACTACTATCCACCAAAAGAGAAGCAAAAATAAGATAAAATAAAATACAGAGTAACATACACTGCTTGCTGGATACTGAGTACAAATAATTGCAAACCCTCGAACCTTGCAGAACTGCTATATCCATAATCTTTATGCATGCATTTTGCAGCAGTTGCATGTAGAGTTCGATTTTAAGAATATTTAGCAGAACTAATTTGATACAAGAAGTTCGGTTTCAACTCTTTTGAAAACCATAACACACCCTACAATATCTCCGTATAAAAACGAGATAGTAGAGTCAAAAAATGCTTCACACTTATTCTGCCCAAACCTCTTGTAGACAGGTATAATAACATTAGATCATGTAGAAGAATAAAATACACTCTGTACCACATCGCCTAAATAGAAGGCTTGCTCTAGCTTCATATACCTATATAGGCCCTCTACAAGCTTAGGCTTTTAGGTTGGAAACTTAACATGGTATGAGAGCGTATTTTATTTTTCTACATTTTTTTTTCTTGAAATAGATGACTTTGCTTCCCATTTCATCCTAAACAGAAACACCTTCGGTGCTGGATGTTGCCAATCGCCAGATAAACAGAGCATTTTAAAGAGAAAATATATTCCCAATTCACTTATTCCACCTACTATTATGTACTCCTAATTCCTATTAGTGTACAGCAGGCTTGTTTTCTGTACATGCTTTAGAGTGACAATAACTCAGATCCTCTACATACATCATCACACAAGCAGGTAAGAATCACAATGTACTGCCTGGGATGCCAACTCGCCATAGAAAAGCTGCAACAGGTCCTTTCCAACAATCCACCATGGGCTAGAAGGATCACAAACCCAGATTCTTGAAGGGTCCTGCATCTTTCTCTAATCTTTCTCTGTTGTGGTCACCTTCTTTTGCCTTTTGAGTAGAGAAACGGTTGGGAAGGTTTATAAACTGTTCTGACTCCTCACCTTCTTTGACTAGCTGTACAGGGGCATTCACTGGCAAACCCTTCAGGATAAGGAGGTTGCGAACAACTGTCTCCCAGTGGTTGTGACTATCCTTGAATATGCCATCACTGCTGATCAATTGGCTTTGCAATTTCTCAATTGAAACATAACGCCCTACCCAGACATACAAAATACCAGAATAGTTTTTGCCCAATCTCACATCTGTAGTGAACATAATATACACTGATCTAGAATCAAGGATGCCAAAGCAATGCATCTCCACTTTATTCATAGAAGGCCACTGGAATAGGACTTAATCTGTCACTTCTGCAAGCATATCAGTCCATCATGTGATGGAGAATAAAATTTCCCATATTCTTCCTTATCATCAATCTCACTTTGTAATTCATTGCCAGCGGAAATGATTTCAGCATCTAACATAGGCTCTTCCTTATTGCATTCATTCTCAAACTGGTTGCACTCAGCATCCTTCATCATATCATCATCTAAGTCAGGTAGAGAAAAGGACCATGATCTTACAAGGTTCTTCCAGCATGATTCGCAGCATCTAACATAGGCTCTTCCTTATTTGCCACTCTTGCAGCATGATTCGCAGAGAATGCCTTTGTAAGTGAAGGAGGAGTTCCTTTACTAAGTAAACAAGAATTTTCCGCCAAGGAAGCATTTTCGGCAGAAAATACATCTGTAGATTCCAAGCCAGAAGGTGAAGGTTGCCGAGAAGATAAGTATGACATGTCAGACCAATTAGAAGGTGAGGGTGAAAAGGTAAATGAACTGGAGTGATTGGAGGTTGAAGGTAAAAGTGAAGGAGATTTGGAACTGGACTTTGGGCTGCTGCCAAGATAACAAGAGAAAGAATCCAGCGAATTGCAAGGAAGTGAAGCTGACAACAGGGATCACCAGTATCCCTTATTGTATCGAGGCTGCTGTTTGGAAGACAGGAAAAGGAATCGGAAGAACCACATGGAGAGGTTGATGGGACTGAAGGATCAGAAGAAGAAACAAGGCAGTTCATTTCTTTGCAAGTATCTATTATCATATCACTGGATTGAGTGGTGTCACAGTTCACTTTCAATGACATGACAAATCCTTTCATAATACCATTGGCAAACCTCCGTCTCCTATGACAAGGCCCTCGGGGATCCACGTGACAAGGCCCAAACAAACTTGCACGTGAGGGGGAGTGTAGAAGAATAAAATATACTCGGTCCCACATCACCTAAATAGAAGGCTTGCTATAGCTTCATATACCTATATGGGCCCTCCACCTACAAACTTAGGCTTTTAGGTTGGAAACTTAACAGATCATACCACAAAGAAGTTGACTACCGACAAAACAAAACAAAACAAAACAAACACTCTCCACCTATCACTTTGCACAGCTACTGAGTTCTTATTAAAGCTCTTGGTTTCATTACAAAAACAGAGTGAGGAGTGCCCATGCACAGGAGAAGGTTCTAAACATACGTGGGTGCAACAAAGAATAGCACACTTGGGACTAGCAAACTAACAAAAGACACTCCACTCATCAAAGACTTAACCCAACTACTTGGGTTGGCTACAAGGAAAGGAAGGCTGGAACTATCATGGAGAGAACATCTTGTTTTGGCTAATAATAATGCTTAACTTTTTAATGAATGCGGTGAGTACTTTCAAATTACATAAATAGAGCAGTCCTTTCCAAGTAAATTAAAGATCACCCTATTCATCACATAATGCTGACAGTAATATCAATAAAAAGTTCATCTTCCTGACCCAAGCAAAGGAATTAAAATTTAAAAAAGAAAAAGAAAAAAAGACAAGGGAGATTAAATAAAGAAGCTTCTTGTTTTGGCTGTGAAACTATTCAATTTTTTAATAAAAACATCTAAACTTCAAGGTAAGAAAAGATTGAAATCTTAGGGAATGTTGTAAAAGAAAAAATTTGATCAGAAGTTGTTATTAGGCTAAGAAATTCCATTTTTTATCAGATAAAATAATATAGTTTGATTAAAAAAGAAAGGTTTAACATTGAACCCTGAACACACAAGGTATACAACAGAAACAAAAATAAAATCACAACAGCAAAGTACTAAACAATTGGAAAGACTCGTGCGATTCTAAAAATGTCAACTCTTTCCCCACAAAAAGCTTTCTAGTTACACTAGACTTTAAGTTCAATACAAATAAATAAATAAAGAAGAGGTTAATACTTAAAAATGACATCAATATATTGCTCCTCTCCAAGTGTTCCTAGGATCTCTCCAAGAAGCTATGCCATCCAATTATCAAGAAACTTATAAATCACAGCTTAAAGCCCATCTATCCAAATCATGAGCTACCATGTTAGAAATTCTAGAATATATATATACAGAAATGATACAGTCAGGCCAGCCTGATTGTGAAAAAATACGGTCACCCCCATTTTGGGGGTGATGCAGATCACGGTTTCACATTTCGACCGTTGGATTTCCTATTCATGCAGTGCTTGTCATGCCTGCAAAAAATCACAGTGATCCGACGGTTGGTTTCTAAGAAAACTACTAACTTTGAAAAAAACTGGAATAAAACTGCCATTTTTTTATTCTTTGAATTCCAGTTTTTTTTCAAATTCAGTTTTCTCAAAATCCAACCGTCGGATCACTGTGATTTTTTGCAGGCATGACAAGCACTGCATGAATAGGAAATCCAACAGTTGAAATGTGAAACCGTGATCTGCATCACCCCCAAAATGGGGGTGACCGTATTTTTTCAAAGTCAGGCCGGCCTGACTGTATCATTATATATATATATATATATAGTCATGCTGACCTATGTATAGCCCATTGCATATCAAAATCTTAAAAACCCACTGTTGGATTAGATGAATTGCTTATGAATTTTATGTTTGCCAAAAATCATAGTGATCCAACAGTCAATTTCTTAAAAATGTCACAGTGAAAATTTGTGACTTTTTTGTTCAATAATTTTTTCTTCAAAATATCACCATTTTTTCACAATTGATTTTTCATTCGTCAGTTTTTCATTCCATCATTTTTCAAAAACTGATCACCGTGATTTTTTGCAGACATGACATTCATAAGAGGGGAATCTAATCTAGCGGTCGGTTTTTCAAAATATGCTATGTAATTGCCCCAACAGAGGTCATCTGATGCAACTTTGCATCGGGTGCACCGTATATTAGCATTTCTGTATGTATAGTAGATGGGCTTCAATTGATTACCTCCTCTTTAAACAAGCCCCTACCTCTCTTTTTTACTTTGGATTTTATAAACAAGTTCATTTTAACTCTTCCCAAAGACATCCAAAATAAGTTTCATTGAAATGCTCTCCAAATTGTGTCTTATATTCAGTCTCAATCTTACAGAAGTTCAATAAAAATATTGGTTATGAATTATTTCCACCACTTATGTCCATAGCAAAGAGAAGCACATGTTTCTTTGCAGTTGAAGTTGCTTTGAGCCAATGCATATAGTGTTGATTTACCAAGAAAGAGAGTTTGATTGCAAGAAATAGAACCAAACGACTCAGAATCCCGGAAGAAATCCTCCCTTTGTCATATTAGCATTTCCCTTCAACATGGATAAAATTAACTCGAAGAAATTCAAAAACCAATGATTTCATCACTATTGTTATTCTTCTTTAGAAGATTTTATTTAATAGAAACCAGTTCGTAAATTTATTTTAGAAGCTGCATTAAGGACGTTATATGAAAACCACAATACAAATTTAGGTTCAATTTGCCACTGATTTGGTTGCCAATAAATAAATAACTCAATAAAGGCTAAAATTTTCGACAAAATAATAAATAAATAAAATCAACAATTATTTAGCTAAGCTGAATAGAGGTTTTAATTTCCTTGGTATCATTCGGTTAAAATTTTCCAAGTAACCTTCTCGATTTTGGAATGCATTACAGCTTTTCAAATTAAAGGAACAGTATCTCGGAAGCGCTTATAACCAAGCAATGCCTTAGCCGCATTAAATAAATAGCAGAAATGTAAATTTCGTATTTTTTCCCCCAGGTTTCTTGGCAACCGAACAGTGGGCTAATGAATTCCTACCAGGGGCTAGCCCAATTTAAATGCTTAAAACCCATGCAACGAATAATGAGACAATATATGAAAACTTGGAAATAACAATAAACAGCTACAGATTACCATGAAATACGACCATGGCAGCATGCGCATTTAATATATAAATATTGGAAAACCTATAATAATGTAGAGGGCAAGAGACAGTCTTCGGAATAGCAGATATTTAGTCATTTACACAGTTAGCATCAAAATGGGGATAAATAAAATAAAATAAAGGTTTGACAGAAGACAATGGAGGAAGAGTTCACAAGTAACAGCAAGTGATGGTAAAATGAAAATTGATAGAGAGAGATACCTTAAGGATGAGGTGGGGATTGAACCAGACCTCATCGATTGTAGGGAGGAGAGTATGGAGGAAACCAGGCCTTAAATAAATGAGAGTATTGGCAGCAAGAAGTCCAGCCGTGACAGGGGGTTTCCTCTCAAGCCTGCAATACTCGTTCACGGCGTGAACAGCAAGCAGCGGCAGCATGCCTCGCCACGCCCTTCTTCCCCCACTATCCATCTCTTCTCCCGCCGATTCCTTCCTACTGCTGCTTCTCTTCTTCTTCTTCTTCTTCTTCTTCTTCTTTCTTGACACCCTGCTTTCTCCTTGGTTTTACACAACTTGCGCCATGGCATCAGCTTTCTAGTATAAATTTCCTTCGCCGTGAAGGCAAGGATAGAGAGAACTCCAGACGCTCCCCTTTCCCAAGCTGATTTTCATCTTTGGACTCAGCGCTTGCAGGGCCGGCCCTTCATGTTTCCCACCTCAAAAAATTGTTTGAGGCTCCCAAATTTGAGGGGCCCAAAATTTTGTAGCCCACTTCCCATAATTCATTGTCCATTCCAATTAAAAAAAAAAAAAAAATCTCCCCTTATATTTTGTAGTCCAGTTGCCCTCCAAAATTGAGAGGCCCAAAAAATTTGTAGCCCACTGCTCATAACCCATTGGCCATTCCAATTTTAAAAAAAAAATCATTGAGAGGCCCAAAATTTTGTAGCCCAAGCTACCCACTGCCCATTACTGATGACCCATTTGGCCATTCCCAATTCAAAAAAAAAAAAGGGCCCCTTACATTAGTCCAGCTTGCTCCCACGCAGCCCACTGCCCATTGCTATTTGCTGATAAGTGATAACCTCAAAATCCATTGGCCATTCCCAATTAAAAAATCAAATCGCCCCTTGCCCCCTCACATTTGTAGTCCAGGTGTTCAGCATTCTCAGTTGCTTGCCAAGACGGACTGACGGAGATGCCGACGCCAAGACACTCAGACTCTCTCTCTCAATCTCTCTAACTAGGGCAAAATCGCCCCTCACTAGCTCACGGCCCTCAGGCTCCAGCCTCCTCCGAGTCTCTGATTGAACATTTGAACCTAAATTTGTTATTTTGAGGTAAATTTTTACCCTTAAATTTCTGGTTTTCCCTTTTTCTGATATTAAATTGTTAATGAACCATAATATTTTGATGAATGATGATATGATCTTATAGCTGATGTTTTCTGATCTTGAGGTTTATAAAATGCATCTGGTTTTCCCTTAATGATGATAATGAAATAAAGCCCTAGATTGCTAGATGATCAACATGAGAAGGGGGTTATATTTTCAATTTGTTTTGATACCCAATTGTTGTCGTGCAACTGACAACCCTCTCTTTCCCACAAAAATATAGAAGGGCCTCATTCTAGGAACTTGCTTGGGGCCCCCCAAAACCCAAGGCCGGCCCTGAGCGCTTGGCCCAAGTGGCTTTCATTAGTTTCCCTATTGTCACACACTCACACGCCGCATTGGTTAGTTTGATACATATATATATATATAGAACTTCCCTTATGCGCATCACCACATTTGGCTTAAAATCAGCAAATTCGGTCGACCGTTAGATCACAAGCACACGACTGATCAGGAGATGACTTAAAATACCCGAACCGCTTGTGATGCCCCGCGTGTGACCCGCGTGACCCGCCATCTTCATCTCTTCATTCAGCCACAATATGGCAAGCCCTAGACCCTAAATCGAGCAGCACCGAGCAGCACCTCCAGCCCCAAATCGAGCAGCACCTCCAGTCCTCCATCTCCGGTCACAAGCTCAAACTACGGCGGCTCTGTTCCGGCGCCGATCAGCACCTCCAGTCATCCATCTTCGGCGGCTCCTCACAGGTGATGCATATTTTTTTCTTTTTTTTTCATCTTCACTCAATTTTTTTTTTTTTGCCCTAAAATTTGAATGCTTCAACTTCTATTTTTCAACTATTTTTCATCTTCACTCATTGTCTTCTGTTTGTGATTCTCTGTAATGGAGGGGAAGAAACATATGTGTAATGGGAGTCTTGTCGTGTGAATGTAAAATACATGCATGCCACCTGTTTGATTAAATACCCCATTGAATCTCACATTGCATTTCCCTCTTTATTTCTTTGTAGAATGTTCTAAAACCTTGTATGAGTAAGCATTTGAACGGTGTTGCAGTACAATATTTTTTTTTTTTATGTTTTTTTTGCCTTTTTGCCATCATTTTACACAGCTAAATGGCATGCTACCCCCTACTAAAATTGAGCTCTATCTGGGCAAAATGTTGAATTTTGGTTGGGTTGGCCCTAGCATATCCTCAAGCTTATTATTGATGGTCAATCAAAATTCAAAACTCAACCTACAAAATATACAATTTTGCCATGCTATGCTTCATTATTTCATATGATATGCTTCTTGATTTCATATGATATATTCTATTTGTTAATTATTCTTCACTAAATCTAAAAATTTTTTTAAACAACATTTATTGATTTATTTTGGTTCATTAACGACAACAACATTTTTTTTTAAACATCCAATCCAGTTACGTTTAATGGAAGACACCATCTTCAATGGAGAGCATGCACACCAACTTCCCGAGTCATGCTCAACCAATCCAGTTTCGTTTTACACTCCTGAGGTAAATGACAACCGCAAACCAAAATTAGGTCAGGAATTTAATACACTTGATGATGTGTATAAATTTTACAACGAATATGCTAGGGCGATTGGGTTTGGGGTTCGAATTGAGTCTAGTATTAAAAATTGGTTTAATGTAATTAAAAGAAAGGAGTATGTGTGTTACAAGGAAGGACAAAGAGCCGTTAATAGTAAAGAGAAGCCATTGAAGAGGATCCGTGGTTCCACACGACAGCACTGTAGGGCAAAAATTGCTGTTGTGAAGGATTTAGTTGGTGGGAAGTACAAAATTAGTCTTTTCATTGAGCAACACTCCCACCAATTGGCAACCCCCAGGAAAATTCATTTCTTGAGATCTCATCGATCTGTCTCATCTGCTCAGAGGTCTTTGACCGAACAGCTTACATAAGCAAATATCCCTACCCATCAACAGATTAGTATTCTTGAGTTACAGGTGGGAGGGATTGAAAATATCGGCTGTATAGAGAAGGACATTTATAATGTTAGAAGGGATAGGGTTAAATCTATGGATGGGCATGATGCAAATATGTTGAATGATTATTTCATATCAAAAAAAAAAAGAGAACCCATCTTTTACTTACACTATTGAGGCAGATAGTGAGAATTGCATTACACACTATTTTTGGGCAGATGCAACTTCTATAATAGCATTCAAGTCGTTCGGAGATGTAGTTGTGTTTGATACTACCTATCAAACTAACAAATATTCAATGATTTTTGCACCGCTCGTGGGAGTCAATCACCATGGCCCCCAAACAGTTTTGTTAGGTTCCGCATTTTTGAGTGATAAAACAATCGAGTCTTTTGAATGGTTATTTGAGCAATGGTTGAAAGCAATGCCCGGGGGTCCGCCTGCCATGATCATAACCGACCAGGATCCGGCTATGGCTAAAGCCATTGAACATATGCTTCCTCATACTTTTCATAGGTTGTGCATTTGACACATTATGAGTAAGTTCCCCGAGAAGCTAAGTGCAACTGTGTTGCAGGCTGTGAAAGATAATTTTAAATACTGTATTTGGGATTCTGAGGATCGAGATGAGTTCGATAGTAGATGGATGGATGTACTTATCAAAGGTGGACTGCAAGACAATGCATGGCTAAAGACAATTTATAGCTTGCGATTTAAGTGGGTACCGGCATATGTCAAACACATCTTTGCTGCAGGCATGTCAAGTAGCCAACGTGCGGAAAGTTGTCATTCTTTTTTCAAAAAATATTTGAGCAAGAACAATTCACTGAACGAGTTCATTACTTGTTTTGATCGAGCACTAAAAAAACAAAGGCATTCAGAGCACAATGCGGACCACATTGACATTGATGAGCAGCCTATTCTCAAGACGCGGATTCTAATGGAAAAACAGATGGCATCCATTTATACCCGCAGTATTTTTAAAAAGTTCCAAGAAGAAGTTTTCGAGAGTCCGGTTTATGTCATAACTAGTGTCTTTGAAGATGATGTAAAATGCAGATATGATGTCGAGCATGCATCAGGGGAGGAAAGAGTTCGTAAGATTGATGAGGATAAGACTACAACAGTGGCAACATGTAGCTGCAAATTATTTGAGTGGGAGGGAATTCCTTGCAGACATTTGGTGGCATTTTTTCAATTCAAACGGGTTTTCCAATTACCTAATTTGTACATTAAGATGCGGTGGACCAAGGGTGCGAAAATGAATGTTGTTCTTGATAGTCAAGAGGTGGATTTGAGTGTATGTAATACCGCTGCGATTCTTTTACGGCGTTGTAAAAATTATGAGCGGGTAAAGAGGTTGATTGACATAGTATCAGCATGCGATGAGAGATCAGACCGGTTTGCCGCAATTGTGGAAGCAACTGAAGCTGAGATGGGTGAAATTCCAATTCCAACAGTTGACATCGCTTTTAGCCAAAGTAGAAACGCACAATCACAAGTTTAATCTGAACCAAAGAAGGTTCGAGTAAAATGCTGCGGAAAAAGGCTAAAAAGTGGAAAAGAAAAGGCAATAGCAAAGCTAAAAACTAAGGAAAATCGGAAGCGCAATGCGTGTGGCCAAGTTGGTCAACATCACGACTCGAGGAATTGTCCTAGCTTGAGGAATAATGTCTCTCAACCGAGTCAACAATATGATGATGATTATATGTCGACTGGAGGTATTGAAATATGCGTTTACTGTGTAGCATTTTAGTTACATATTGAATTTGTATGATATAATCTAAATTTTCTTTTACATTGCATTTGACCTTGAGGAATTTTAATTGGCGTCTTATACTGATATCTTGCTTTTATGATTGTATATATCTAAGCAGGTGGTGGTGCAAAAGATGACTCCAATGTGATGTGGTGAACTATTAGTGGCCAAGTCAGATGGCACGAAGAATATCAGTTTTTGTAAACCGATGGGTTAAATGTAATTCAATGTCAATTTTTGTAGTAGACTATTATCATTATGCCGATGAGTTAAAGAATGTATTGAACAATATCTACTATTTATTTTTATTGTTTTATCCATTAAATTGGCATTTTTGCTTCATTTTATTATACTATTATCAGAAGTGGTCTACCAACAGCTCAATTCTTATGTTACAATCCAATTATCAGCCTCTATTGATCAACCGATTTGCAGAAGTGGTCGACCAACATATGCAATCTCATTTAAATACCAATTTGCAGCCTCTGTTGGTCGACCAACTGTAACGACTGGTCGACCAACATCTACATTCTCATGTAAACCGGCCCAATTTTAATGTACAATGCAAGCCACATTTTACACCTGTCTATAAAGATTTTGATAGTCCTGTCCAACAATTTGCATAGTAACACTTTTCCCATTCAACTAGATTAATGATCGCACAAATGGCAAATATGGTTTTAACAAACTAAATTAAAATATGCTTAGTTTGGTTTACAAGTGAGTCCTTCCTAATGATAACTAATGTAATAATACCAACTTACATTTCAGTTCTTGAATAACAGTCCTAACACAACTACAACCAAAAAGAAAATAATAATTGAGTGTCATCCGAGAGTTTGCTTCAATAGGACGTGTTCCTGAAGTATACGTGCAACTTGGTTGGCCTCTAAAGGAGCTACTATTGTGGCATTCTCACTTGGTATGGAAGCTCGACGATTACGTTCCATGAACTCGTCAACCCATTCGACAAATCCGCTACATGCAGTATCCTACAATGAGCATGTATGCGGTATATGCATTAGATAAATTGTAGTTAGAAGGAAATTTAAAATTATTGGCCTCATAAGTACATAGAGGTCTCACATTACAAGTAGAGGCAAAGTATTGCCTGCCTGGATTTTTCTTACTACCTGATGTACGTACAATACAATCCCTGCGAAACTTGCAATCACATTTTCGGTGGGGCCAGAAATTAGGGGAACTTTCGCTGCCTTGTGTCGCCATTTCCTTCCAAATTCACATACACAAAAATTTTACAAAAATCCAACAAATAGTAACAAGTTAAACTATCATTCAATATCCAAAATACACCATTCAATATTTACACATTTCCTTTCACATTCACATGGACAACAATGTTACGCAAATCCAACAACTAGTAATAAGTTAAACTATCATTCAATATCCAAAATACACCATTCAATATTATGTAAAAGACAATAATTACAACCATAATTGTTTCCAAAATGTTTCCAATTCTCAAAATTGTCTAAAGTGACAGTCATCATCAACCCATGTCAAGCACTATCAACACAATCCAGTTGTTGAGGCCCCTGCTCCACAATTCCCAAATTCTGTTTGATCATCGTAAGATCTGATTTCAAACCCACAACTGTTTCTTCCATTTTGTCCAAGCGAGCATTCAAAGTGTTGAAAGCTCCGATGATGCAATCATTTACCCTCAATAGAAAGGAGTCTACATTGGGAACAAGACATTCAGTGGTTGGTTGTACATTTGAAGTTTCTTCAGAAGTGGTCGATGGCTCGGGAACTCTAACATTTGATTCGTCCTTCCTAACCCATTTACCATCACACAATATAAATCTCATTCGACTAGGAGTTGTGAAATTATAAAGTTTATGGGAAATGAGGACAGATTCATTTTGAAGAGTGACACCAACATCCTTTAAGATAATGGTAACTAAGGACCCAAAAGGAAGACTAACAGTTTTCTTGTCCCTACAGTGTGCCATAGTACGGACAATGATGTATGGAAGATCAAATGAGAATTCAGTCATAACTGCCCAAATGGCAAATATATCCATGAATGAAACATCAGCCCGACTCCCTGATTTTGGCATTATATTATAAGAGATGAAATGGTGCAAAAGCTGACATTCGAATGTTAGATTGGATGCTCTAGGACGAAAACATTCTTCAATATTGTCTTGCCCACATATAATTTTGATAGCTTCCAACAAGTCAAAGTTATCATGTTTAGGTTTTACTTTAGTCTCAAAGACTTGATGTGTTCCCCGGGGCAATTTGAACAAATTTGCGATATATGAAAAATAAAGTTCAATTGGGATTCCTTTAACTAAGCTGGTCAGTTTGGACTTATTAAAATCCAACTCGAGATTGGCATAAAACGATTGTACAATGACAGGGTACGCTGGTTCCTTTATACCTAGAAAATCCAACCAACCTAGTTTCTTCAGCTTTTCATGCATTGAAGGGGCAAGACTTTTAATAAAGTTTGGACGGACTGGTTTACATACTACAGTCCCTCTTTTACTCATGTCCCTAGTTGACCTCTTCATTTTTTTTTATGATGGTTGTCCTCTCATTGGTTGTTTCTTTTTTGCCTTTGATGAAGATCCCTTTAGTGGAGCCATAGAAATGAAAGCTGAATATAACATGAAAAAGTTCGGAAGATGAGGGAAAGAAACAAAAAAAAAAATACATTTATTTATGTGTTTCGCAATAGGGAAAAAAAAATGATATAAGGACCTTCCCAAAAAATAACAAACTAAGTGTATAAACATTAACACCTCAAGCAATAAAAAAACAGTTGTTATAAACATTAACACCTCAAGCAATTAAAAAGCTTGCTAATTCTCATTCTCATTGTCCTCAATTAATATTTTGTATACTAGATGCATATGATTGCAAGAGATCTACTACAAAAGTCGAACATACGATATCATATGTGTCAAAATGGTGCAAGATATCCCAAAGTAACTGGGCGAACACAATATTAAATTATATAACAGAGTTAATGTTCATTAATATTAAAGTGACATTCTTCAAAACATGCATACAACTCACAAATCCAAACCGGTAAGCAAGAACACAGCACTTCAAATGCAACTCTGCATTTGAAGCCCACATATTAACAAAAAAAATTTTACGAAGAGACACAGCCCCTATCCATTTGAATAAAGTGACATTCTTCAGAACAAGGTTTTAGAAAATTCTACATAGAAATAAAGAGGGAAATGCCATGTGAGATTTAATGGGGTATTTAATCAAACAGGTGGCATGCATGTATTTTACATTCACAAGACGATACTCCCATTACACATATGTTTCTTCCCCTCCATTATAGAGAATCACAAACACAATACGAGACATCCATACACATTAAAAGCATTCACCCAAACCACCAATATTTATTAGAAGAAGTTGAAGCTTATTATTTAGGGCAAAAACAATGAGTGAAGATGAAAAAAAAAAATTAGGGTAAATCTCACTGAGTAGCCGCCGGAGATGGAGGAGTGTTTGCAGTGATCGGAGCCGGAACAGAGCCGCCGGAGATGGAAGAGTGATCGGAGACTCGTCTTCTCAGCAGCGCGGGGTCCTCTCGGCTGATTTGGGGATTGGTTCTCTCTTAGGGCATTAAGGTTCTACCGCCGGAGATGGATGACTGGAGGTGCTGATCGGCTCCGGAACAGAGCCGCCGTAGTTGGAGCTTGTGACCGGAGATGGAGGACTGGAGGTGCTGCTCGATTTGGGGCTAGAGGTGCTGCTCGGTGCTGCTCGATTTAGGGTCTAGGGCTTGCCATATTGTGGCTGAATGAAGAGATGAAGAAGGCGGGTCACGCGGGTCACACGCGGGGCATCACAAGCGGTTCGGGTATTTTAAGTCATCTCCTGATCAGCCGTGAGCTTGTGATCCAACGGTCGACCGAATTTGCTGATTTTAAGCCAAATGCGGTGATGCCCATAAGAGAAGTTCTATATATATATATACACACACACGAATAAATTTCGGGCCATCATGCTCGGATATAAAAATAATAATAGAAAATTAAAAAATTTATCAAAAACTATAAATATTTAATAAATAATTTGATTAATTTTAATTTTAATATTATTTAATAAAATATTTTTTAAATCTTGAGCAACGCCTATAAAAAAATAATAGTGAAACATTAAGAAACTAATTGAAATATATAAATATTTAACAAAAATTTTGATTAATTTTAATGTTAACACTATTGAACAAAATACTTTTTCTAATGTCGTCTAGTTTTATATAGAAGGTAATGAAAAAAAAAAATCTTAAAACTAACTGTGAATTATTGTTATTTTTTAAAATTAAATAATATTAATGGAATTTTTTTACCATCATTTGGACTAGTCACTTAAAGAAATGTGTGAGAGAAAGCTTTACAATTTTTAAAATGAGCAATGCTATTCCATTTATTTATTTCACCCACCTTAATTGACTTTTAATGTGTGATTCAGGTAAATAAAAGTAAGAGTTTGTTTGGCAATTGCCCAAGATGGGATCTATAAGCTATAGCCACGGTCCAATTACTTGGCCCATGGGTAAGTCAACTTAATGTGTAAAACTGGTTTTACTTTACTCTAATTTGAGTGGAGAAGTAGGCCACATGCATTCCTGCAAAACACTGGTTTCTAGGAAAACCAAATATCATCTAAAGCGGGACCCACTCCCCTCCTGCCAAAGCTGTCTTGAAACTTGAAATTTCATTTCTCTCTTACTTTTTCCATCTGTTTTTTTACCATCAAGATGCACACGGCCTTCAATTAAAATAAATAAATAAATAAATAAAATAAAACCCTACTCTACTTAGATCTCTTCTTTTCCTCTTGTCTTTTTCCCATTAAAATTTAAAACCTTTTATTCAATGTAGCTTAGATAAGCCTTTTTTTTTTTTTTAAATATTTTAATCATTCAATTCTTTTTTCTTTTTTTCTTTTATATTCTTTGAATAGAAGAAAAAAAATTAAATTTATGAAAAAATATAGAGATACATGTACATTTGAAAAAGACTTGAAAAAATATATAGAAATTGTCACAAAAAGAAAATATAAAACTAATCCAACAAATGGACGGCTTAGATCGGCACACAGATGGATGCCTAGGCCATTTCTCGTGATCTCTTAATTTGTGACTTTCCATAACTTACCTTTCTGAGAGACTTATGCTCCGTTTGGTAGGAATGATGGAAAAATGGAATGAATGAAAGTAGGAGGGATGGACTTTCCTTCCTCAGAGAAAACAAATGTTTATTCCTTTAAGTGTGTTTAGTATGATGGATGGAAGAGTGAGTTCCTTCCTCCTATGTGTTTGGTACGTAAGAAAAAGGGTAAGGATTAAAGGCATGAAGTTACTATTTTACCCATATATGAAAAAGTAAAGGTATGTTGTGAAATTTTTTTTTAGTAAAGAGCAATGTTGTCTTTTCACCAAAAAAGTCCCCCACCCCTCCATTCATGGCAAAAGCCTCCCTTCCCCCCTCCCCTCTCTTCCTCCCATTTTTCCCTCCCTTCTCTCATTCCTCCCATACCAAACACACTCCCAAACTCCCTTCCTCCCACTTTTCCCCCATTCCGTTTCCATCTTCCCGTTCTTCCCTCAAAACAAACAAACCATTAGTTGAGTATTTAGGATTGGTTCTGTTGATCTTGGGATCCGCATCAAGAAGTGTTCTATCAACTTCACCCCCACCTCATTGACGGAATATTTTAGGATAAGTTGCAGTGCTAACATATGCCATCGTGGGTAGAGCAACGCCTCCTGAGTAGATAATCGGAAAACTATTTTGCAAAACGAAATCCATTCAGGGCACTCGATGGATAGCAAAATCTATATAATATGTTAAAATAATTTAAAATTAAAAAAACACATGTCAAATCTTAATCCATTTTTGTTAGATCAATGCTAGGAGTCCAGTCGACTATTTTTGTTTGATTTTTAGTATCAGTGAAAACTCTTCACAGTCCAACACAGTGAAAATACTCTAACAGTCCAACACAGTGAAAATAACTCAATAGTTCAACACAGATAAAATATCCCAACAGTGAAACACCCTAACAGTCTCACTGTGTTTTTTAGGTTTTCACTGTGTTTTTTATTTTCACTGTATTTTTTTAATGTATTTTTTTTTATTTTCACTGTATATTTTTTTTTAATTTTTCACCGTGTTTTTTTTTTTTTTTTTCTTGTTTTTTTTTTTTTTTTTTTAATTTAATTTTTAAAAATTTTCACTGTTTTTTTTTTTTTTATATATATATTTATATATATATATATATATATTCCCTGTGGTTTTTTTTTTCTCACTATGTTTTCTCTCACATAAAAGCAAATAAGAGAATGAAGAAAAATAAGAAAAAGAATAAGCACCACCAGCAGTGACGGCAGCAATAGCAACAACGCGTTGGTGCTTGGATGCGAGCTTATTGGTGTGGTGGACTTGGTGGTCACAGGCAGCGCAGAGAGCTGCCTCATGGGCTGAGCAGAACACAAAGTCTTCGTCTTTGCTACAAACGTCGCACTGGATCTTCATTTCTCTATTGGATTGATTGTAAGGAAAGTCTGCAGAGAAAACAGTTCAGAAGCTGAGACAAATGACGGAGTGAATAGAATTCCCTATTCTTATCCTTATCCTTAGCTGACCTTATCCTTATCCTTCATGAGGTGACACTTTAATGACGGGAAGTCAAACGGGATATTAGGACGGGAGAAAGAACATTTCTCTTTTTGATATGATAATACCCTAAAGTTTATCGGAATCAAAGTCAAAATCCAAAGAATGGAGTTTTCTTTGGTGGCATAAGATCTAATTGTAGAAAGAATCAAAAGTAGAGAATTTTTTTTTTTTTCTCGAGATCTTTTTTTTACCCATATTCCTTATTGGTAATCACCAAGCCTCTATCAACAAGATAAAAGAGCTAATTTTTCCTTTTGCGAAATTAGGCAAAGAAAATAAAATGAATTTCATATTCCCTTCTTACGTATGTATATATAATATAATTAAAATATAGATATAGAGTCTTGCATCTTTCCATATCTCATGAGAATCCCCATTTTTTCTAATAATTCCTGTTGGATCAGATTCTAACAAATCTGTTGAAAATTTGTAAGAAACTCTTTCTTTTAAATTATAAGACATTAAGGACAATAAATATAATAAATAAATTCAAACTGAAAATATAGAAATGGTATGTTAGACAATCTCCCATTATTAATTGACTGCAATTTTGACATAAAAGATCTCTCGGTAACGGTCCTATCATTTGATGATAATAAAATATATTTTTTAGGTTCTTTGGAATCATTTTCCCAAAAATAAAAAGAAGATGCAATGTGTAAATATGTTTAAATCATAAAAATAAATCATTTTACAAACATGATATGTCATGCTACGCAATTGAGAAGACATAGTAAAAATAGTTATATAAGTAACATTTTTTATATTGAAATCTCATTGAACTGTTAATTTCTTTCATTGTATGAATAGATCAACTCCAAACACTGTGGTTGGTAAATTAGGAAGAATTTTTTCCAATCATTTCAAATCCATCTATTTATTTGTTTACTATGTCTTGGTGGAACTATTGTCATTTTTTTAAAATGTTTTGAGAAACGTAATCTAAAATTTTTGTATGTTTTGTAGCTATAATGAAATTGTGTTTAAATTTATTTATTAGTATTTGAAGGTATATTTTCGAAATTGTCATATCAAATAGAAGGCAGAGTATTACAAAAATAGATTAATTATGTGAAATTAAAGATTAGCTGTCAAAAAATCCTCATTTGAGAAAGAGCAGTGCTACTGATCCCGTGCAATTTTTCCGTTTTTGATTCCCGTTTGACATGTTAAGTGCCACGTTAGCAACATGAAAAAAAAAAAGTATTTTTCAAAAAGACGGAACTACCCTTAGCACAATGAAAATACCCCAACACAATCAAAATACTTCCAACATAGTTAAAATACCTCAACACAAAGAAAATAATTTTTTCATTGTGAAAACACAACACAATAAAAAAAAGTTTAATTTTCACAGTGTTTTTGATGTATTTTTTTTTTGCTGTGCTAATAAAAAAACACAGTGAAAACTAAAAACACAGTGAAAACTTGAGTTTTTACTGTGTTTTTTTAGTTTTTACTATCTTTTTTTTAATATTATTTTTCACTGTCCTTTTTTATTAGGACAGTAAAAAAGAGGAGAGAGGGAGAGAGAACTTGTAGAGAGAGAGAGACAACATGTAGAGAAAGACAGTAAAAAAGAGGAGAGAGAGGATAGAGCTTGCCATTTTCGCCGAACATTTTCTCCATCGAAGAGAGCTTGCCATTTTCGTCGAACAAGATGCACTAAAAACAAAAATAGACTGTTTTAGAAGGTTTTTCTTCACCGCGTTTTCATTTTTTGATTTCTGCAACTCGCTCATATTTCAGCAGTGAAGCAATTTTTTCTTCCTCATTTGATTTTTGCACATCACCGTCGCTCGTAGCAGCGGCAGCGAAGCTTCTCCATTTCGGCACATGATAGCTCCTCGTCGGCGGCAGCAAGCTAGAGATCCAGACTAATCATATCTGCAGTTCGACCATGGAGGAGGAGGAAGAATTAGATCAGCTCAGATCTACGCCATTGCAGATTTGATTGCGACACTGGTTCAGATTTGATCGCGGCATTACTCCTGCCTGACCACTGACATTACTAAGATGTGTGAGTGTATCTATGATCGCCGACGTTACTAAGATTTTATATTATATATATTGTGAAATGATCAGGTAAGCATTTGCTGACTTAGTAAGTTAGCAAACACTTAAGTGATCATTAGATCTCGACCATTTGAGTGGTGATCTAGACCACTTGAGTGATCTAACGGTCACTTAAGTGTTTGATGAGTTAGACTAAATAATAACTCTCTAAGTATTAATCTATAGGGCAAAATTGTCATTTAAAAATTAATAAATTAACTTTAAATGCCATCAATGATCTAATTAGAGATTTTTGGATATAAAAATTGAATTTTAGGTATATAAAGACTTTTTGCTCGAATTTTTAATGACTTCTGAATTATTTTCCCAATTTAAAACCCTCAAAATTAATTACTGTGTTTTGGTACAAATTATGAAAATATAATTCACACCCGCGAGTGACAAAGGCAAGGTTCTGAGTCATTTTGTTTTGAAGGCAAAAAATAAAAGAGTCATTTTGTTTGCTGTCCGCACGATAGCAATAGAAGGGACGCCTGTTTAAGGAGGAGACTCGGGCCCCATGGCGGAAAAGGAGTTACTGGCAGACGACCGAACTCCGCCGTGATGGGGCCGATAGAGTGAAACGGTGCTTATTCATCAGCTATAAGTTATCTTTGTAAGTTATCCGAAATTCATAATAATGATAGTGAATACATCCATTTCCTATTGATCTAAACTGAATCGTATCTTTGAAACTTTTTTTTTTTTGGGAGGGCGGTCGATATTAGTTGAATAATAATTGATCGGATGTTTTGTTTTTGTGATGTAATGTACAGGGTGTTTCAGGTAACCGATCAGATCCATAGACCAAACTTTTGCCTCCACCGATCTCATGGACCCGCCCAAGTTGGTTGAATGAGTTTCCTGGATAGTTGATTGATGTAAGACACTTACAAAGCATTAGTTTTTGCCATAGTTTTATTTATTTATTTATTTATTGTTTGATCTGTTGCTTTCTTCTTCCACAAACCTGTAAACTAATATATTCACCACAATACCAATTGCAGTAAGGTTTAGTAATTTGAATCTTGACTTTTAAAAAAAAAAAAAAAAAAAAAATTATCCCTATCCATTGTACTATTATACACTCCAAGTCTTGTAGAAAGTTTGTTTTGCGCACGCACTTGATGATGCTTGCCATATTTCGGTTCATGTGCTCATCCCAAGCGTAGGATGTAATGAGGTTGCAAGCATAGTCATGGGAGTCCCATGGTCATTTTCTATAGGGATTGGAAATTGTAGTCCTAAAGAGGCCTTAGGGATTGCTAACTAAAGTATGGTGTGCAAAGAAAAAGAACCGATTTTAAGTGTGTGATAAGTGGATTAAACTAATAAAAACACAATTTAGATTAAAAACTATGAATTGAAAGAGGTTGGATTCTAAAGTTTCATTCCATTCAATCCTAGGGAATTATGATTTTTCAAAGTTATCTCAATCAAGAATCCATTGAAGAATGGTCTTGATTGGAGAGAGGATATACCAATTAAAGTCCAAGGACAAATCAAAGACGAGGCATTGGCTATAGGGAGCCATTACCACTAACAATGGTGTTTCTTTCTTTCTTTCTTTCTTCTGTTAAAGAGAGGGCGTAACCCACTATGTAACCCCAAAAGTCCTTGTTTTGAAGTTACACTCAAAGAAAACAGCTCAATTGACAACCCTTACGCTTAAGTCCCCTGAGATTCACCCATACAAGTGTCAAGGAAGCATGAGAATACATGCACTCACAGCCGCACTTGAACACTCATGGAGCAAGAAAGCTTTGAAGTCAACTTTCTCATTTCCCAAATAGTATCCTTACCTAAAAGTGAACCTTTCTCTTGGTATTAATTGATGCTATTTTATTTAGCTTTTCAAAAATGAACTTAACCTAATAAATGCCACATCCACGGTTACCATGTCCCACCCTATCGTACCATCACTACCAGTATCATACCCACTACCTCAACACCATCACCACCAGTATCATACCCACTACCTCAACACCATCACCATCACTTTGGTTGTCCTGACCCGCATCATAGATACCACCATTCTCACTGTAACCAGTGTGACATTATTGCTGCCATCACCATTTTCATCATGCGGGCCATCTCCACTAGTTGGATTGGTGGGTTTTTTTTTTTGGGTGGGGGGTTGTTTGAAATCCTCTGATGTCTCTTTTCCATCGTGCATCGGCTGAGATCGCCCAGTTGATTCTAGGTGGGGTCTTGAGTAAGCGTAGCTGCACTCTCCTCCAATGACTTCTTTAAAGAAAGGGAAGCCCGTAAAGACCGATATGGAGAAAGGGGGCATTGTCCACTATTTAGGAAGATTTGCTTGCCCCGCTTCTGTTGGTACAATGCACTAGGCTCATCTCATGGAGAGAAAAAAGCCAAAATGTAGTTCAGTAGTTGTGTTGTTGTTGTTCACTGCCTCGACGCATTCCCTTCTCTCCCCGACATCATCTCACAGAGAAATAAAGAGTGCATTAATGAACCAAACTAAAGTCCTCATACCAAAGTTTTGCTTTTGTATGAAGTTTAAAGCTTTTGTTTAACTAGCACTTCATAATGTGTTTCGAGATATAAATACCCTTCAAGCTTTTTGTTCAACATTAAGAATTTACAAGTGCTGTCAAGACATGTTGACTAGCATGGTCACTGATTTACGTTTGCCTATAAATGAGAATCAATTTTGACCACCAAGGGTTTAAAGGGGATATTGTTGACTTCGCATTATTTAGTTTTTTGACTTTTTTCTGATTTATTAAAAATATGGGGATCAGCAATTTTGTGGCTTATGGTTTGTCACTTCTAGTCTTCATTCATTTTTTCCCATTTCTTTTAGTTTCATAAAATATGGGAGGAAGGATGCATAGGTTACACCTTACAAATCTTGACTTTATGTGCATAACTTCAATTTCACTTTCCATAACTTCAATTTCACTTCCAATGCCTGGAACAAAGCACTATGAAACTCATGGAATCATGGGTGAAAAAAATCAAGTGTATTATTTATATTAATGCACAATTTTAGGAAAAAAAGAACAGTAAACAATATGCTTGTCTTTACTCATGTCAAACTTTCCTTTTCTCATGCTATTGCAACGGATTTCAAAGAAGTTTCTTTATTATTTCTTTTATTCTATTAGCCTAGATCTAACCCCACCCTGTACTACCCTTACCTTGTCTAATTGTGAAGACAATGTTTAAGCTCCTGAGGAGACTAGAGAGTTGAAACTTCATTTTTCTAATGACATACAACAAAATTTACCGCCAGAACCTGATGGCATCTTTTGATTTTGACGAGGTTGAATATAGATCGTAGACTAACTCTGCCTCTAAAATCCAATTAAACATATTCATTTGCCTCAAAAGGATTTCTAGAGTCTGCATCCATGATTAACTTCCTAATTTCTATGGTTAATGTCTTGATGAAGATCATCATTTAGTATACACTTGCTGTAGATAGTGCAGTTAGAGATTTTATCGAATAGCATTTGGAATCTGCTTTTCTTTTGGCCTTTTTATACATCCCAAATGCATAGAGCGTGCTCATTTCCTCATTATAGCAAATTCATTTACTTATATAAAAAAAAAGTCTCAACTAAGGATGATGGAGTCACTCATACAATTAATCCTGGAATTACTTTAAGTAATTTATGCAAAACACTTGCTTTGGAAAGCAATAATCATTCAACTCCAAATTTTGACATAAACTTGTAGTTTAATTTAACCAAAAGTCCTTTATTAGCATTCCCATATATATATATATATATATATATATATATATATATATATATATATATA
>JAESVK010000900.1:118911-163076 GCA_017140935.1 Hamamelis virginiana | reverse complement strand
TGGTATGGGTTCCTACATGGTTTCATGTAGTGACTGGGAAATGGTCCATATAGCACTCTCACAGGAATGTAATTTTCTTTAGCAGCTTCTCCACTATGGGAATTTTCTTTAGTTTGTTTACCTGATTGCTTACCGCGCAAATTTGCGCCTGTGTTTTGATCAATTTTCTGAATGAGAATGAATGGAGAATGAATGGAAAATGAGAACTGAAAAAGCCCGTGTTTTTTATCAATTTTATTGGAATTGAATGGAGAGTGAGAATCAAACACTCTTTTTCTTCTCTTTCCATTAGGTGAAGCTCCAATAGCTCCCTCTTCCGAAGTTTGGCAGTCCTCCTGGCAGTGTGCACCATTTGGTGAGGCTTTTTCAGTTCCACCACCATCCTTTTTTGGTTAATAATTTTGAGGACAGCCAGTATTGGCAGCAGCCTGGCCACACTCAGGCAGGACAAAAAAACCAACCATTTCTGATAAGTTCCCACTTCAAAAGCAAGAAAGCTTTGGAAGAACCTCCAAAATTATCACTCTGACTCAATGAAACAAGTGGATCCCAACCAGAAGCAAAGAATGGGTCTCCTCCACTTGAAGATTTGAACATGGGCATTGAACTCATTGTCATTGCTGAAACCTTCTCAGACAGTGGATTTGTGTTCATACCTGAATATGGACAATTCAACATGCCCTCACCTCTAAGTTGAAACCCCATTTCACCATTATCATCGCCACCCATTTTCTAAACACAAAAATAAAATCCCCAGAAACTATGGACCTCTGCCTATAAATAAACTGAAAATATTAATCAAAAGAAACTAATTACAAAACTAAAGGCAAAGTGGGTTTGACTAAAAATAGCTCCAGTAATATCTTGCAGGACTCAACAAGGAACAAGCAACCTTGGTAGCTTTATAGAACTGAGAGGGTATTAAAGCAAAAGAAACCTCTGATTGCAGCATCCCAACATACACAAAGTAAAAGGAGAAAAATCCAATGCACCAAGCATAAAATCTACAAACTGAAATTGACTGGGCAACAATTATAGATTTGGATCACCAAACTGAAATGCCTAATTCCATATAACATAAACCATAGAACATGCAGGTAACACACAGTATAGTATATACCATTTTAGCACACAGTTTGAGGTTTACGAACAGCTTACTGTCAGTGTAGTGAACCATGATGTTCCCTTATTAAAAACCAAAACTACAAGCAGACACATGAAAAAAAAAAAAATGATGAACAAAACTAATTATTTCACCATATCTCACCAAAAAAATAGAATCATTACTTACAATATATCTGTCCAATATAAAAAATTTCAAAAATTACAAAAAATTGTTAATCAATTAATAAGTGGCTCGTTACATGTTATCCTATTATGGTTCCCATAGCGGCCACACCTACCACACATTATTTGTCTCACTTTTTCACCTTTAGATGGGATCCTCTTCTTCCTTGGCCTCCCCGGTTGCTTTTTCGAAAACGGAGGAAAAATAAAAGGATGCTCGTTTCTTGGATCCGGCATTTCAACAGTAGGTATTGGGTATATAGGCCTCGAATAAGCCTCAATATAGCTTGATACATGAAAAAACACTTCAACATAATCATTTAGGTCCCTGCCACTCTTCTTTATCGCCGCTACTGCATGCGAACATGGAAAGCTTTTCAGCTGCCATTGATAACATGAGCACCAATTCAACCTTAAATCAACAGTACAAGATGGGTCTGCCAACACCTCAAAAATATAATCTGTTGAGCATCTTACTAACCAACTCTTACTGGCATCAAAAGCTGCAACTAACCTTTTATCCATTTTCGGACAAATCTCACTATTCCACTTCAAGGCTTTCCCTCTCCTTTTTGCCATTTGGTTCATTAACATCAATCTTATTGTATCCACCATCTTTGTTACAGGCAAAAACCTAGCATCTTTAATCCAAGAATTAAAAGACTCAGCAACATTCGACCACATCTCACCATAACGTTTCCCCCTAAAATACGCATTGCTCCAATTCTCAATTGGAAGGTCCTCCAAAAATTTCACCACCTTCTTACCACCTTCTTTCTTCAAAGACTCAATTTTTTTTTCAAATAAATCTATTGTTGGAACATATGCACATGCTCCAAATTTATTAACCAAACTCTCACAAACGCCACCAAATTTACCTCCAACTATAGACCTCAAATTTGCTTTTAAATGGTGAAGGCAGTATGCATGATAGCAATCAGGAAAAACATCTCTCACAGCTTGCACAAGCCCCAAATGCCAATCCGAAATGAAAGTTAGCGTTCGATGACCCGAAACACATCCACGCAATTGTTCAAGGAACCAAACCCAATTTTCATAATTTTCTGAGTCCACTACTGCAAAGGCAAAAGGATACAAACCTACAAAGAAGAGAAAAAAAAATTAACTACTTAATAATAAAAATGAGGAACTACTACTACTAGTACAGAAAAGTTCTCTACCACTGTAGTGAACCATCTGTACATGTAGTGAACCACAACCACATTGCGTACAAACTTCACATCCAAACAACTAAAACCTATTACAAAAACAAAAAAAAATTTTAAAAAAAAAAAAAAAAAAAGAAGCAATTACTAACCTTGATTACCATCTTTACCAGTTGCACCAAGAAGATTCCCCTTAAACCTACCTTTCAAGTGTGTACCATCTAGAAATAACATAGCCCGACAATAATTGAATCCCTCAATGCATGCATGAAAGGAAACAAATAACCTCTTAAATCGACCAGTAAAAGGATCAAAATCTAGAACTAGCCTACTACCCGGATTTGTTCTCTCCACTTCACTAACATACCACCTTAGTTGATCAAACGAAAGAGCATAGTCCCCAAACAACTGAATCCTTGCCTTTTCAACTCCTAACCAAGCATGATTATAGCTTATATCTTGCCCATACTTTGACTTGAACATACGCTGAATACGGATAGGACGAGTTCCATTATCATCACGAACCGTATCAACAATCTCACTTGCCACCAAATTTGAACTCATACGTGGATTCTTTGATGTCCGAACAGTAGCCCCACAAGTGTGAATATTATCTAACTCTTTAATATAGAAGAATTCATTTATAGTATTAGACCGAGCATGCACACGCCATGTACACCCATTTACTTTATTGTATTTGCAAACAGCTGTTACCCTCTTCAAGTCATTCTTTAAGTACGAATACTCAAACCCAAGCTCTATTGAAAACTTAGACAGAACATTTCGAAATTCTAAAGCCCCACCCTTAAAACATTGACCCACAAACGTAATTCCATGCGCCCAATCCTCAGACAATAACTTCTTCGGCTTGTGAGAACAATATAACGAAATAGCATCTAACTCATTATCAAACTCCAACCCCAATTGCATACGTAAGTTATCTTCATCTTCATAATCATCACCACTGTCCACATCTCTTTCACAAACAACAACATCAACAAAATGCTCCCCACATTCATATGCTAATGAAACAACATTAACCAAGTCAGCATCACAATCAACAACACACTTGGCATGTCCTGGTAAAGAACAAGTAATAAAAAATGAATCACGCTTCAAAGCCATCCACTTTCTACACAATGAATCAACAACCTCATCAAAACAAATGTTGTCACCCAACCTCACAAAGCATGAAAGATCACCATACTTGCATAAAAGAGTAAAAGAATGCACCATATCTTCCAATATGCTGCAAATACCAAAAAAATAAACAGAAAACTCATCATCCAAACAAAAATTCACATAGGATTTAATAAAACTAACATAAATCCAATACATATATTATGCAAAAACCAGCATCAATGAAGTCACTACACTGACAGTGTAGTGACTCTGACAATGTAGCAAGCTAACTCCAGTTCAGCTGATATATGAAAAAAATTTTATTTGGTTTTTCCTAATCAGCTTGGCAGTGCTCTACTACTGCAAAACTCAAGGTTCTCATTTTTTATATTTTATTTGGTTTTTCCTCTTTAATGGAACAAAGAACTCCACTGAATGATTCAGCAAATATTTAAAGGAATTCAAAAAAAATTGACAGATTCATGAACAAGAATAACAAATTGACAGATTCAGTAGATGAAGATGAAGATTGACATATTCACATAGTGAATCAGAAACAAATCGCACATCCGTAATATTCAATCGCAAAAATAAAAGAATACAAATTTTTATCTTTTAAAAATCTCTAATATTCAATCTCACATCTGTAATATCCTCGACAAAAAAGGCAAATCAAACAAATATAACAAAAACCGAAAATCTAACCTGATTATGAAAGCAAGAATGCATCAACACTCCAGCAGAACAAGAAAATCAAAGATCCAAACAGCGATGAAGAAAAACAGAGCAAGAAACGCATAAGAAAAGCAATGTCGAAATCCAAACAGCGATCCACCTACGCGCGCGAAGATTAGGGTTTCCAGAAGCAAATTCGGGTTTCCAAATCATAAAAATAACATAGAGACCAAAATCCATCTACGCGCGCAAAACTCAACCTTCTAATTTGAAGGTATCGGTAATAACAGCAAGAACTCCTATTTAGCTCATAAAAGGGTAATTTAGCCATTTAAAAAAATATATTTTTAAAAAAAGGACCTAAGCCAGTAAAACAATTTATATTAGGACTTTTTAAAATAAAATAACTAAGAGGGGACTTTATCAAATAGTAAAGTATTAAACAGGACTTTAGGCCAATTTTCTGTTTTTTTTATAAGTAGGTACACCTATAAGCTTATAAGTGGAATTAAATTTTTAGGCAATATATAAGATAGGTATTTTGAAAAATCCATATTTTGATTCGATACTCTTTTTATACTTGTCATATATGCCAAAAATTACAGTGATCTAACAATTGGTTTCTAATTAAAATACAGATTGTGAAAAATTTTGGCAGTATCCAACAATTAAAGAGAACTATCACAATTTTTCATAGTACGTCTGTATTTTAGAAACCAACCGTTGGATCAATGTGATTAATTTTAGTATGCATGACATACATAAGAATAATATATAATTTAACGGTCAGTTTTTCAAAATATTTATTCCATATTTACCAAAAATTTTGACACTTTCACTTTTGAAATTGCAATAAGCTGGTTTTTTTCCTTTATCACAAAATGGCATCAGCATCTATCAAATATAGAGCACACTGTTCTTGAAGAAGATTTTTGTTTCCAAGTTGTGCTGTCTCTAGCTCCTTTGGCACCTTATAGGCTTCATTTGGAGCTCCTTAAGAGACATGCTTTTACACTTAAATGTCAAATGAGTGATCTAAATTTTCAAAAGTGAGTTTAGATATTTATTCTAGTTTGAGCAGAAGATCGATCTTCATTGATGGTCTGCAGTGCTTGAATTGCAACGTTTTCCTGAAGGGATGAAGGGCCTTTAAGTCATTTCAAGTATTCTATTAGCCTTAGCTAGCTAGCTTAATTTTACCATCAATACATTCAACATACAAATTTTGATATATAAAAAGTTGGTTTGGACAGAATTCTTGTCTATGAAGACACAATGTTTATATGGCATATTTGGTATTTATTTTGAGCGTTGGAATTGATAGACGTGACAGATGATTTTATCAAATTTATTCATGGATTTGGTAAGTTTATCTGATATACCTACCAACGGTCCAACACTTACCTGCTAGTACGTACGTCTAGTTTATTTCCCCATAAAATCATTTTTTATTGTTTCAAAGAAAATTAGAAATGCATAATCTTTTGCAACATCACGTACGTAGGTAATTATTATTTTGTGCTGCAGCCATGAGCGAAGTCAGGAATTTGCTTTAATGGGATAGTTTTTTTATTAGCAATTAGTTTATTATTCATCTTGCAAAAAGTATTATAATTATGGCCTATTTGCATTAGATTTTTCTAAAATCACTTTTGGAGCTCAAAATTTCACTTGATTTGAGAGATATAGTGATAATCACTTTTAGACAACTTGAGATGAGATATGATGTTGGCAAAATTTTCATACAATAAGTGATTGTGTCAAAAGTTAGGAAGCCCCAACTTTTGCCACAATCACTTTTAGTAAATAAATTTTAATACATGAAGACATAATTTGAACATAATTTTAAATAAATGTGTGAAGAGATAGTTATTCAAAAGTCGTTTTAGAAAAAGTTAACATAAACGGACCCTTAGTCTTTTTGAGAAATAAAATATTGTTAAGTTGAAAGTGGAGAAAAGATTTTGATAACTGAGCTAACAAATTTGTATGGGGCAAGGGAGCAACATTTCGAGGTAAAAGATGTTTAGTATATATGTATACAGAAATGCTATTATCAGGTCAACCTGACGCAAAGTTGCGTCAGGTCACCTTTATATGGCTAGTGTTGGCCCAAAATATACTCTAGAGGGGGGGTGAATAGAGTATAGGCAAATAAAAATACTTTCAAAAATGGGATACAAGATTTTTGCAAACTTGAAATTTGATGAGTAGAATGCAAGATTGAATATCAACTCAATACAACAAGAAATAAATCAATAACTTAAAGTAAAGAGATTGAGTTAGAGAATCAAATACAAAGATTTAACGTGGTTCGGTCTCCGCCTACATCCACGCCTCAAGAACTCCGTCAAGAGGTTTAATCCACTAAGCAACTCCTTCAAGGTGGAGAAACATTTACAACTTGTCTTCTTTTAAGGTGGAAGACAACTCACCCACAAGAGTTCTCACAAAACCCTTACAACATTCACAATATAAGATATTGAATATTGAAAGACACAATGAATGCTTCTCAAAGCTGATTTGTAATCAATACAAGAGCACAATAACTTCTCAAGAGATCAAATGGATGAAGCACAAGAGTTTTTAATCAATAAGAAGAGTGAATATTGAATGCTTGAGATTAATGGATGTAAGACAAAAGATTTAATCATAAGGTAAACAATAAATGATCACCAACCTTCAATATATAGCCATCAAAACCCAAATGACCGTTTGAAACCCTAAAAGTCGGATTAGGAAGGTTTTAGGGTGGTTGGGAAACATTTAATGCTTGAATGACTAATTTAAGAAAGAGCTGTTTTGAAGTTGCAGAACCCTTAGTCGACTAATACAAGCTTGTTAGTCGACTAACAAGACATTTTCAAAGGCATTTTTCATTCCCGGGTTCGGTTAGTCGACTAGGACAAGCTTGTTAGTCGACTAGCTAAGTAAAAATCATAAAAATCAAAATCTGGGTTTGTTAGTCGACTAGGACAAGAGGGGTTGGTAGACTACCAACTTAAACACATTTGAGAACTTTTGATCCGGGATCGGTTAGTCAACTAGCCAAGGGCGATTAGTCGACTAGAAAAATTGCAACCAAAACATAGCTACTGACCTTCCATTAGTCGACTAGCAAGATAGGTTTAGTCGACTAAGAAATCATTAGTTGACTAGTCAAGGGTGATTAGTCGACTAACTTAAAATTTCATAAACATTACTTCTGTACTCCAATTAGTCGACTAGGACTAGATGGGTTAGTCGACTAGTGAAGTTGTAAAGGCAATAATTCGAAATTTCTAAGTCAAAGTCGTCACTAAACACTTTGACAAGTTAACTAAGAATTTCAAAACATTTAAGGAGGTCAATTTTAAAAGCAATTTAAGCATGAATGATACTGTACAATGAGATGTGAAAAAGTTTTCTCTTGAACTTTACACAATTGATTATGAGAGAAGTCTTACAAAGAGTTCCTAAAGTATATGTAGATCAACTTGACTTCAATTTGGCCTTTATGAGCTTTGAGCAAGTCTTCAAGTTGGTCTTTAAGGATTGAACATCTTTGAATTGCTTTGACACTTGTAGTTAATCACTATGAGCTTTGATTTGAATAAAGATCACTTGAAATGCTTGATGAATGTTGATGAAGACTCCAAAGACAATCTATGGATACATAACACTCAACCATTTGTTAGAGAAAATGTATGGTTTAGTTATCATCAAAATAAGGTCAAGGACCTTAGGACTAACAATCTCCCCCTTTTTGATGATGACAAACCATAGTTTTGAATAATAATAGAGAGCAAAGCTCCCCCTCAATTTAGCACAACAAGCATAGTTGAATCAACATTTTCAACAATATATGAAGAATCAATAAACAAGCTCAATCATCAATTATTTCAAAAGTATTCAAATATTTCTCCCCCTTTGTCATCTCAAAAAGGCAATAAAAAGAGAAATAAAAGAATACTACAATCTGCACAAATTATAATTCCATTGGTCTAACCATACCAAGTTCACGTCGAATTATGAAAAAACAATCCTCTTGGAGAGGTTTCGTGAAGATGTCCGCCAATTGGTTGTCCGTACTAACAAATTCTAGTTCAACATCTCCCCTTTGCACATAATCACGAATGAAATGGTGCCTAATTTCAATGTGTTTTGTGCGTGAATGCAAACATGGATTCTTAGAAATATTAATGGCACTAGTGTTGTCACAACGAATGAGTATGTAAGTAAAATGAATCCTATAGTCTTCAAGTTGTTGTTTAATGTACAAGACTTGAGCACAACAACTTTCGGCGGCAATGTATTCCGTTTCGGTTGTGGAAAGAGCAACCGAGATTTGTTTCTTGCTAAACCAAAAAACAAGCGAGTGGCCAATAAAATGACAAGTGCCACTAGTGCTCTTTCGGTCGGTTTTACAACCGGCAAAGTCCGCATCCTAAAACCTAGCAAGTTGACATGAAGAATGCTAGGATATAACAAGCCTAAACCATAAGTCCCAACAAGATATTTAAATATGCGTTTAACGGCAAGCAAGTGGGATTCCATGGGATTAGCTTGAAATCTAGCACATAAGCAAACGCTAAACATGATATCGGGTCTACTAGCGGTTAAATAGAGAAGACTACCAATCATACCTCGATATTGTTTTTGGTCTACCTTCTTACCATTTTCATCAAGGTCAAGCTTAGTTGTGGGGCTCATGGGTGCAGGACTAGACTATACACCTTCCATACCAAATTTCTTCAACATGTCCTTCACATTTTTAGCTTGATTGATCAAAATGCCTTCTTTGGTTTGCTTGATTTGAAGTCCAAGGAAGAATGTTAATTCTCCCATCATACTCATTTCAAATTCATCTTGCATAAACTTAACAAACTCTTCACAAAGAAGATCATTAGTAGCACCAAAAATAATATCATCAACATAAATTTGAACAATTAACATATCATTGTCTTTAAGCTTTATGAAAAGAGTAGTATCTATTTTGCCTCGAATAAAACCATTTGAGAGCAAAAAGCTACTTAACCTTTCATACCATGCTCTTGGTGCTTGTTTAAGGCCATAAAGGGCTTTTTAAAGTTTGTATACATGGTTTGGAAAGTGTTGTCTTCAAAACCGGGAGGTTGTTTAACATACACTTCCTCCGTAATGTAACCATTTAAAAATGCACTTTTCACATCCATTTGATACAATTTAAAGTCCTTAAAACTAGCAAACGCAAGAAGCATGCGAATAGCTTCAAGTCTAGCAACCGATGCATATGTTTCAGCATAATCAATGCCTTCTTGTTGGTTATAGCCTTGTGCAACAAGTCTTGCCTTATTCCTAATAACATTACCATCTTCATCCTTTTTATTTCTAAAAATCCATTTAGTGCCAATGATGGTATGGTCATTAGGTTTAGGTACAAGTTCCCAAACTTTATTTCTTTCAAATTGATTAAGTTCTTATTGCATGGCAATAATCAGACTATCATCATTTTCGGCTTCATTAAAATTTTTAGGTTCAATTTGAGAAACAAATGCAATATGATTACAAGTATCTCTAAGATTAGAACGAGTACTTACCTTGCGTGAAGGATCATCAATTACTTGATCAAATGGATGATTCTTCACAAATTTCCAAGCTTTTGGAAACTCTTGCAACTCTTGAGGTTCATTTGAAGGTTCATCTTCTACAATTGAAGTGTTCTTCTTTGGTTTCTCTTGAGGTGCATCATTTGAAGAAGAATCACTAATGTTAAGCTTACCAAGCTCTTCATTAGCATTAGATAATAATTTACAATTTTCATCTTCTTTAACAACATTCTTGGAAATAAATGGATTAGATTCATCAAATACAACATGAATAGATTCTTGCACGGTTAGTGTACGTCTATTATAAACACGATATGCTTTACTATTAGTTGAATAACCAATAAAAATACCCACATCGAATTTAGACTCAAATTTTGCAAGATAATCTTTATCATTCAAAATAAAACATTTGGATCCAAAAACTTTGAAGTAACCAATATTTGGTTTTCGACCTTTCCATAGCTCATATGGGGTTTTGGCTAGGATGGATCTAATAACCACTCTATTTCCCACATAGCAAGCGGTATTAACCGCTTCCGTCCAAAAAGTTATAGGAAGTTTATGTTTATTAAGCATGGTTCTACCCATTTCTTGTAATGAACAATTCTTCCTTTCAACTACTCCATTTTGTTGTGGAGTTCTTGGGGCCGAAAAATTATGTGAGTATCCTTGTGCATCACAAAAATTGTCGATGTCTTGATTCTTAAACTCTCTACCTCTATCACTTCTCACACTAATGATGGAGTGGCCTTGTTCTTTTTCAAGTCTTTTGCAAAGTTTTATAAATTCACCACATGTATCACTTTTGTGAGATAGGAATAGAACCCAAGTATACCTTGAGTAATCATCAACTAAGACAAAAGCATAAAGTTTACCACCAAGACTAGCTACATCATTTGGTCCAAACAAATCTAGATGTAACAATTCCAAAGGCCTAGATGTAGAAATATGCGCTTTGGTTTTAAAACTAGTTTTGATTTGTTTTCCAAATTGGCATGCATCACAAATTTTATCTTTTGAAAAGTTAGCTTTGGGCAAGCCTACAACAAGTTTATTTTAGAAAGATTTTGAAGTAACTCCATGTTTGCATGCCCAAGCCTTCTATGCCATAACCAATTTGAATCTTGTAAAGCAGAAAGACATGTTACATCTTGAGATGTTAATTCATCAAAACAAGTGATATACACATTTCCAAGATGTTTTGCAACAAGGATATTGATATTGTTTTTATCTAAAACATTGCAAGAATTAGAAGTAAAGTTTACAAAATAGCCACTATCACACAATTGACTAATGCTAAGCAAGTTATGCTTTAAATCTCTAACAAGCAAAACATTATCAATAGTAATAGAGCCATTACCAATTTTACCTTTACCAATGATCTTGTCTTTGCTATCATCACCAAAGGTTACAAGTCCACCATCTTTGAGAGTTAGAGAAATAAATTTGTCTTTGTCACCGGTCATATGCCTTGAGCATCCACTATCCAAATACCATTGATCCTTTTTGTTAATGGATTTCAAGCATACCTACAAACACAATACAATTGAACTATTGGTACCCAAATCTCTTGGGTCCTATAAGGTTAGGATTCTCAAACGTTCAAGTTCATTCATAGTAATTGTCTTAGGTTCAAATGATTTCTTGGATGAAGGTTCCTTTTTAATCCAAGCTATCATTTTCCATGTCCTCTTTTTACTCTAAATGGACATTTGAATGTGTCATGCCCTTTTCTCTCACAATAATGACAAGTAGCATTAGGATTTTGTTTAGTAATGTGTAAATGAGAGTGAGGTTTTGGTTTAGGTTTCTTGGTGTCCACTTTCATTGAAGCTTTAACAAAGAAGTCTAAATAAAGTGAAGACTTTTTGGAGTTAGTATTAGACATGTAGCCTAATCCTTCTTTGTTTAGCCCAACTCTTTGAGCTCCAAGTAACTTATCAAAATTTTTTTTCCCACTTGTGAATTTGTGAACAATTTTGTTTAAGTCTTCAACTTTGGATTTCAAAAATTTATTTTCATTTTCAAAAGTTGAAGAGTCAATTCAAGATTTGGAAGTGGAAGGTATGTTTCTCAAAGTCTCAATCTCATTTCTTTGCTTTTCATTTAGCAAAGTTAATTTGGAATTTTCATTTACTAATGCTAGTTTCTCATTCTTGAGAATTGAGAGGCTTTTCTTCAAAGATTCAAGTTCCCTTTTTAAAACACAATTTTTATTATAAAATAGTTTACTCAAATTTTGAAAGTCCTCTAAGGATAAATCACATTCATCATCATCACAATTTGAAATAGAATTTACCTCATTTTCTTCATCATCATTTGCCATGAAGCAAGATTCCTCAATGTTTGCAAACAAACAAAAATTAGCCGTCTCCTTTTGGGTAGTCTCTTCATCACTCCTAGCATCCTCAAGAATGTCATCCCAAGTGGTGGTGGTGGCGGCCATAGCTTTCCCTTTGCCTCTTTGATCATTTCTTGAAGAGTTGAAGTTATTGTTGTTGGAAGAGTTCTTGCTAGGATAATGTGCAATGGTGTGCCCAAACTTCTTGCAATTGAAGCATCTACCATCATTTGCTTTGACAAACCTTCCATTGCTTTGTCTAGATTGGTTCTTCTTCATCCTTAGGAATGATTGGAATTGCCTAGTAATGAGAACCATATCATCATCATCGTCATTGTTGGTGAAGTCATCACCTTCACTTGCTTCAAGGATAGAGGATTGAAGAGCTAGAGTTCTTTTCACTTGAGCATTGTCCTTCTAACTTTAAATTGCCTCTTTCTCCTTCTTCATTGCCGTTCCATGAGTAATGAGTGAGCCTAGAAGCTCATCAATGTCGATCTCCTCAATGTCTTTAGCTTCTTGAATAGCGGTGATTTTAGGACTCCATGAAAGTGGAAGAGCTAGAAGGATCTTTGACATAATATCATCATTAGGAATAACTTTCCCTAATGCTTGCAATTCATTCAAAATATTAGTAAAACGAGTAAACATATCTCTAACATTTTCACATTCTATCATCTTAAATATTTCATAGTCTTGTCTAAGCATGAGAGCTTTGTAACGCTTAACTTGTTTGGTACCTTCATAAGTGACCTCAATTTTTCTCCAAATTTCTTATGCTGTGGCACATGATGAAACACGATTGTATTCACTAACATTAATAGCACAATACAATACGGTTTTTGCTTTAGAATTAATTTGGATAACTTTCATGTCATCTTCGGTCCAATCATCCAAAGTTTTGGGAACAAGTTGCCTTTTGTCATCCTTTTTGAAAACATTTTGATTCCCTTTCATTATAACTTTCCAAATTCTCATGTCATAAGATTCAATCCAATTTTGCATTCTATTTTTCCAAAATCCATAGTTTTCACCATCGAAAAATGGAGGTCTATCGGGGTTGGTTCCCATTTGATTTGCCATGATCTTTAGCTCAAACAATTTTGAAAACAATGAGCACTTGCTTTGATACCAATTGTTGGCCCAAAATATACTCTAGAGAGGGGGTGAATAGAGTATAGGCAAATAAAAATACTTTCAAAAATGGGATACAAGATTTTTGCAAACTTAAAATTTGATGAGTAGAATGCAAGATTGAATATCAACTCAATACAACAAGAAATAAATCAATAACTTAAAGTAAAGAGATTGAGTTAGAGAATCAAACACAAAGATTTAACGTGGTTCAGTCTCTGCCTACATCCACGTCTCAAGAACTCCGTCAAGAGGTTTAATCCACTAAGAACCTCCTTCAAGGTGGAGAAACCTTTACAACTTGCCTTCTTTTAAGGTGGAAGACAACTCACCCATAAGAGTTCTCACAAAACCCTTACAACACTCACAATACAAGAGATTGAATATTGAAAAATACAATGAATGCTTCTCAAAGTTGATTTGTAATCAATACAAGAGCACAATAACTTCTCAATAGATCAAATGGATGAAGCACAAGAGTTTTTAATCAATGAGAAGAGTGAATATTGAATGCTTGAGATTAATGGATGTAAGACAAAAGATTTAATCATAAGGTAAACAATAAATGATCACCAACCTTCAATATATAGCCATCAAAACCCAAATGACCGTTTGAAATTCTGGAAGTTGGATTATGAAGGTTTTAGGGTGGTTGGGAAACATTTAATGCTTGAATGACTAATTTAAGAAAGAGCCGTTTTGAAGTTGCAGAACCCTTAGTCGACTAATACAAGCTTGTTAGTTGACTAACAAGACATTTTCAAAGGTATTTTTCATTCTCGGGCTCGGTTAGTCGACTAGAACAAGCTTGTTAGTCGACTAGCTAAGCAAAAATCATAAAGATCAAAATCTGGGTTTGTTAGTCAACTAGGACAAGAGGGGTTAGTCGACCACCAACTTAAACACATTTGGGAAATTTTAATCCGGGATCGGTTAGTCGAC
Organism: Hamamelis virginiana; assembly: GCA_017140935.1. Classification (NCBI taxonomy): domain Eukaryota; kingdom Viridiplantae; phylum Streptophyta; class Magnoliopsida; order Saxifragales; family Hamamelidaceae; genus Hamamelis; species Hamamelis virginiana. Next base: position 148,842 of record JAESVK010000900.1, on the reverse strand, counting down.
TAGCCAAGGGCGATTAGTCGACTAAAAAAATTGCAACCAAAACATAGCTACTGACCTTCCATTAGTCGACTAGCAGTCGACTAGCAAGAGAGGTTTAGTCGACTAAGAAATCATTAGTCGACTAGTCAAGGGTGATTAGTCAACTAACTTAAAATTTCATAAACATTACTTCTGTACTCCAATTAGTCGACTAGTACTAGATGGAATAGTCGACTAGTGAAGTTGTAAAGGCAATAATTCGAAATTTCTAAGTCAAAATCATCACTAAACACTTTGACAAGTTAACTAAGTATTTCAAAACATTTAAGGAGGTCAATTTTGAAAGCAATTTAAGCATGAATGCTAATGCACAATGAGATGTGAAAAAGTTTTCTCTTGTGCTTTACACAATTGATCATGAGAGAAGTCTTACAAAGAGTTCCTAAAGTATATGTAGATCAACTTGACTTCAATTTAGCCTTTATGAGCTTTGAGCAAGTCTTCAAGTTGGTCTTCAAGGATTGAACATCTTTGAATTGCTTTTACACTTATAGTTAATCACCATGAGCTTTGATTTGAATAAAGATCACTTGAAATGCTTGATGAATGTTGATGAAGAATCCAAAGACAATCTATGGATACATAACACTCAACTATTTGTTAGAGAAAGGGTATGGTATAGTTATCATCAAAATAAGGTCAAGGACCTTAGGGCTAACAGCTAGTTTCAGAAGAGATTTTGTAAAACTGACCGTTGGATTAGATACTCCTTTTCTGTATGTCGTGCCTGCAAAAACTCACAGCGATCCGACGATTGGTTTTTGAAAAAAACTACTGTAAAAAAAATGGTGATATTTTGAAGAACAAATAAGTTGCATATTTTCACAATAATATTTTTCAAAAACCAACCGTTGGATCGCTATGATTTTTTGCAAGCATGTCATACAGAAGAGGAGTATCTAATTCAATGGTCGGTTTTACAAAATCTAATTTGAAACTGGCCATATGGAGATGACCTTACTCAACTTTGCTTCAGATCGACTTGATAATAGTATCTATGTATACGTATATATAATTAGCTAACAAATTTCAATTATCAATACACTTAAATTGAAATTTCAATTATCAATACACTTAAAATCTGACAAGGGGCGAGTTTCTAATTATTATAAAATATGTATATAAAAATAACATTTTAAAAAAAGTTGAGGGTGGGCATTTGGCTACACTCCATGTGGCTTTGCCCATGGCTGAAACCACAAATGTAATTGGGGCTTGTTTATATATTTCCCCAACACCAAAGAGAGCTCAAAACTTTCCTAAAATCAAAACAAAAAATGCCCAAAATTGAGATTGAAAAACTACAAAATTTTTGCATGGGTATGCAATACGCATACTGATACCAAATATAGCCTGTATATATATGTTCGATAATATTGTCTACTTATCTGTGCAATTGAAGAACAATTGAACTTTTTTTTTCTTCCATTTTCAACCGTGATGAAAATCAATGCCGACACAACAAACATTGATACATCTGAAAGTAAGCATAAAATTATTAAATAATTATGGAATACATATGTTGAAAAACTAATAGTTGGAATATTATATACGTATCATGCATGTAATAACCCAAGTTTTATTTTCCATTTCACAAGTTTGCCATTTTCTATATAAAACCCCAAACCCCATTCATTCTTTACTTTGGAACCGTGAGAGATGAGAGAAAGAGCCAAGAAAGAGAGAGAGAAAGAGGCATCGTCGGGGGATCGCCGGAGGTTACCGGAAAGTCGCCGTATTTCACATATTTGCCATTAAAGAGGTGAGTTCATATGTATATCTTCATTTTCTTTTATTATTCCTTGTGTATTTTCGGATTTGAGAGGTTTGGGAGTTTGGTTTTGGTCTTGAATGATGATTATGGTGTTTTGTATGTGTTTTTGGGTTGTGATTGGTGTATTGAAGAAGGTTTTGAGGAGTTTTGAGCATTTGATGCTTGCTTGTGGGTTTTATGGGTTTGTGGGTATGGAGTTAGTTTTGAGAAATCTTGGTGTGCTTTGGTGTTTGATGATTGGAGAGGCGTTAAGGGTTGTTTATGGGTTGTGTAGATGAGGATTTATGGGTTTAATGGGTGGTTTTGATGTGATAAAATGAGTTTATTTGGGTTTTATGCCTAAAAATTTATGGATCTCTCGATCGTACCGTTAGATCTTTGATATTTTTTTTGGATTTGGTGTGTCTAAAGTTGGTTTATAGTATATCTAAGGTTTGATGTTGGTATTTTGAAGTTTAGTTGGTGTTTGGTGTGTTTGGATGGCTTGTAGCACTGTTTTCTATCGAATTTGCGCTCCAGGAGTGATCTCTATCAATAGAGGTTTGTTTCTAGCCTGGGAAGGTTGTTTCTATTGATAGAACTTTTATCGATAGAACTCTTCTACCTATAGAAGTTCATTTTTTTCACTTTTTGGCTTCCAACTTCTTTTGGTCATAACTCTCTCATCCGGACTCTGTTTTGGGCGTTCTTTATATGTTCGGAAAGCTTGAGAAGTCTAGTTTCTAAATATGTTTGTTTTGGAGTCAAATTCTTTATGGAGAGAGAGACATTTTGGAAATACTAGATTTACCCTTTCCTCGTACCCTTCATCTTCTTCGGCATATATATCTTAAACCGCCTGGCTTTTGGCCACAAAATTCGACGTGTAGCATCTAGTCATTTTTGGATTTATGTCTTGGGAGTTTTAAGGCTTTTGGTTTAGCGTTTTGGGGTTTTGAGTTCCTAGGGTCACGAATAAGCGGTTTTGGGAAGCGGGTTGTTTTACTTTTGAAGTTGTGAATCTTTTGTGCTTTATTTTGATTCCTAGCTTGCATTATTTGTTGTTGTTGTTTCCTCAGACTTGGAAGGTCTTTGGACGGATCACTTGCATTGGGTGCATTGAGCATTGCATTTGGTCGGCTCGTGGAGCCGACAAGGGTTGGAAAACACTGTGGCATTGAGGTAGAAATAAGTAACCTTGTAGTATTGATAATGATGCGTTATTTTCAAATACTTTATAAATGGCATGACTTATGTGTCCTATTGAACTTTATTATTTATTGTGTTGAGAAATGGATGCATGAAATGCACTATTTTATGAACTGTTAAACTATGTGGCATGTTTATGAAATGAAAACCAATGCATGGTGCTGAAAGGTTTTAAGAACTTGTTCCATTGCTTTATAAACTATTTTAATACTGAACATAACGTATTTATAAACACGGGAATGAGCTATTTATTTTATTTATTCAATGGAAATATTAAAAAGGCATATCATGACATTGTTTATGTAAATACAATTGAGATATTTAGTTTTATACTCATATGCCTGATTTTCTGTACTGGTTTATAAATGAAAAAGATCATGAAATAATCTAACTAGCTATTCTCTTGAATTTTGACTAAATTGAATATTGGAAAATGGAAATGATATTCACAAGCAATGGTGTATAAATGTATTTTGTTTTGAAATGTGACTTGCCTTATGAACTGTTATCTATAAATTATAATGGCATATGGAACGATTATTTAAACTTGTATTTAAATGATATATGTTTTTATGAAATAATGGTTTTGGAAGATATGTTTTACTTGACAATTGAGCTGTGGCTCTGGATTACAAAATATTTGGTTACCATGCGTAATAAAGGTTAAGCATGAGCTTACTCCCTAATCTCCTTACGATGGACCTTGGTTACTGTGTTCACTTTTATGTTTTGGTTAGATTGGATATGATATGCTATGTGATGAATGATAGAGTCAGAGAACACTCCTCTTTTATAAATTTGGAAAGGTACTGAAAGAGTCAGAGAACACTCTGTAGAGAGGGAAAATTTATAGCCAATCACAAATTGCCACATGACTTAAGCCAATTAAATCATGACCAATTAAAATGTGTTATGTGCCATCAAATAGACCAACTAAAATACCCTAAAAGTAAATAATAAATCGCCAAGTGTCCTATCTTACACAGGTTTAACAAATTAAAATTAGCCGTTTTAAATCTGTGATTAAGTGGACAAATCAAATCTTACCACCTATCACATTGGGCCAATTAAGGATAATTATTTAAAATTAATATTTATCCTTATCACTCATTAAATAAGGATAGTTATTAAAACAAATATTTATCCTTGTCATCCAAGTGGAGTAAACCAATCAAATGGTACCACATGGTCAGATAAGAATGACTTCCAAATAATTAATATTTATCCTTATAAATTAAATAAATAAGGATAATTATTAAGAAATCAATTCCTATCCAAACACTCTACTCCCTACCACTATAAATAGGGGTGGCCTCCAAAGGTTGAAGGACAACAATTCTCAAGCAAAGAAGTTCTCTCAGATTGAAGCATCAAAGCCCTAAAGAACTTCTGTGGACCAGCCTCGTGGACGGGGCTTTATGGTGTGAGTCCACATCATCACCGGGCGATGTGATTAGGGGGGTTTAGAAATCAAAACAAAGGAGTCGCCACCTTATTTTTAAGGAATAAGGAAACCATAAAAATGTTTTTATTTTAAAACAAAACAAACTCCATTTTCAATGAAAAGACAGTCTACAAACCAGAGTTGGATCCGGGGGCTAGGTTACGACGTGGGAAGGTTCCAAGCTTTCACTTGTAGGCACCCACCTCGCCCTAATTAAAGGACTTCTAATTTATTTGGGCTATTTAAATCCTTAATGCAAACAATCCTAAATAATCTAATCAACCAAAAAATATTGATATAAATGCATTATCTATATTTAGTTATATTAATAATAATAACAAATATATACAAACAAACCCCTAAAACCTAGGACACCCTACGGGCATCCTAGGGCGGACTTGAGCCCTATTAGCGCCTACGTAACTTACTAGTATCACCTAGCAAGTATCAAAGTCCACGTAGTTCGACTACCCTAGGACTCTCCTATTGTAATCGATCACATCATCAAAGGTATTTCAACCTAATTCAAGACTCTAACTTCGAGAGTTTTTATTCTTTCAAAATCATTTATTTGAAATCATTTCAAATTAAAAGATATTCATAAAATCCAAATATTCCAAATAACTCTTTTCTTCATAATTCAATTCCAATTAAAAATCTTTTTCAAAGATTTTTAAGAAAACAGATCATATGGGTAGGAATTTCATTCCAAAGTAAAAATCTTTAAAACATTTCGAATCTTTTTGAAAATCATTTAATAATCAAATATCTCATAAAATCATGTTTATTATATCAAAATCATTTTTAGAAAATCTCTCGAAGATAGACAACCAAATCGATTAAAGTACTCAAATCTGAGTATGACTTTTACAACAAAGGAAATTCCTAGGGAAGGTCAAGTGACCTTCCTAGCCTAGGGTCCCTAACTAGCCCTAAAGTTAATCTAAAAACCTAAAAATACTAATGCAATGCATGCTGAAATTTAAACAAATAAGTATGTAATTAATTCTAAAAATGCATGAAAATGCCCCTAAATGCACACTAATTAATCTATGTGAGCCTAAGCATATTTCTAAGTTGGATTTGGCCTTAAAATAATTTTTAGAAGTGATTTAAAGGCATAAACAAATCCGGACAGATTGAACATTAACCTTTAACCACTCTAAAAATCATGAAAATAAAGAATAAAAAATGTGAAAATGTCCTAGCATGCTTTCTACATGAATATACAAAATAAACTACAAAAATCATGCAAAACATGGCTTAAAAATGATAATTAAACCATTTTAAAGTATATATCCAAATCTGGACAGATTTGAATATACACTTTTAATGGCCTAAAAATCATTCTTAATCCATGGTTAATAATGAATAAATACCCTAGCATACAATCTATCATGCTTGATTAAATTACCATGCAAAACATATCAAAAACTACACAAAAATATACTTACATAATTAATTTAAACACAAGGGAAGGATCTCACCTTTGCACGCTCCCTCGTACACATTTTATATATTCAAACCAATAAATCCAAGCCGAGTGCTTCAAATAATCATAAAAAAATCACAAGGGAAGGATCTCACCTTTGCACGCTCCCTCGTACACATTTTTCATATTCAAACAATCAAATTCATGCCGAGTGTTTAAATAATCATGAAAAGCATAAAAAAAAGGACTCAAGACTCATCACATGTCAAAATAACATCCTAACACATTCATATCATCATTAATATCATCAATCAAATGTTTAAAGACTCAAATAACAATATGAACGTATCAATATTTATTTTAAACATGCTTACACATAAAATAATGAAAAAACTTATCCTAAACATGATAACTAGCATAAAATAACAACAAAGCTAATCCTAAACATGTTAACTAACACAAAATGATGACAAGACTAATCCTAAACACATTTAATCACATAAAATCATAATAAAACTAACCCTAATCATGCATACTCACATAAAATCACAATAAAGCTAACCCTAATCATGCATACTTACATAAAATCATAATAAGACTAACTCTAATCATGCATATATACATAAAATCATAACAAAGCTAACCCTAACATACATACCCACATAAAATCACAACAAAACTACATTAACCCTAAACATGCATTCTAACATAAAATCTCGATAAAGTTAACTAACCCTAAACACATATGCTAACATAAAATCATAACAAAAAAACCTAAACCTAATCATGCATGCTCACATAAAATAATAGTAAAAGACAACCCTAATCATGCTTGCTAATATATAATCAAAATAAAACCAATCCTATTCATGATGAACATACTATTATCCTATATTAAAACTACATCCTATTCTAATCATGCATAAACAAATAAGAAACTACCTTAACATGTTAAACATTCTCATAATAAAAAGAAAAAGATGATCCATCTCATATGAGAATGAAGAGAACTTACATCATAGCATCACAGATTTATGTAAGAACTTAAGAAACAAGAATGAGATTGAGAATTTACCCTTCTCCCTCCTTCTTGGCTAGCCTCCTCCAAGCTCTTAGCCTTCGATCCTTGCTCCTTCAATGGTGTGGAGATGAAGAGCTAAAAATCTGTAGCCTCCTTCTCCAAACCCTAAAAATCTCTCCCCCTCTCTGAACCTCTCATAATGCAACATATATAGGGTTAGGGTTCAAAACCTTGAATGGCTAGGATTAATCCCTCTAAAAAATGATCCTAGGGCTTAGAATGAATCTCTCTAGGGTTTGAAAGCTGAAACCCTTCGAATTTATGCCAAAAAATCAAATCAAATCGGCCAAAATAAGTCAAATTTTCAAAAATGGCAAAATTGGCTCGAGCAAGCTGATGGCCGTCCTAGGGATGGACGGTTGGCCGTCCTAGCTGGATGGTTGGCCGTCCTAGCTAGGACGGTCACCATGCTGACTTTCCAAATTTTGTTCCCCAATTTTAGGGTTTTCGAATTTTGGCCATATTTTGGTCAAATTTGATCCAAATCCGATGGTTCAGGGTTCAAAACGACCGTGTTTTGATCCTCCACATTTTTAGAATGTTTTTGGGTTAAAATCAATTGACCATGGTCAAGGGTTTTAGCAAAAAGCTAGCCAATTGACCCGGTTGTGCCAAAATTGGTCATATGACCATTCTCTGTTTTGAAAAATTGATCAATTAGGCTTGCACCACTTCTAAAAACATGGTTTCAACATGAAATTGGTACTTAACAACATGTTTTGAAAATCTTTTGTTTTGGTGAAAATGACCAATTCACGGTCAATTTGATCGAAACCCTAATTCAGCTCATCCTTACCCGTGGGATCGATTTTGGGAGAATCCATCCCAACCATTCAAAGGCTCAATTGACACATCAAATACACTCCCCACATCCATATAAACTTCATGAAACAATCCGTTTCGAATTCGGAGGTCATTCGGAAATTATACGAGAAAAAGGACGAAAATGCCCTTCAAGTCGCAAAAACCCTAATTACCTATCGAGCTCTCATCAAAATGCCATGAAAATTTACAGGGATGTTCTAAAACACCTCAAAAGTCAAATGCAATACAAATGGGTTGATTCCAATCCAAATGTACACATGAAATAATGAATTGTCCTTTTCCTCAGCAAAGGGCAATTTGGTCAATTTGGTCTTTACAAGGCCAATTCTTCACCCAATGATCAGCTATTCTAGTCGATCATTTGCATGGACATATGGTAGAAATAATTGGTAAAAATGGGGTGTCCACAACTTCCCAACAATCAAGCATTCAAGTTGAAGATCAAGTATCAAGCCCTTCAAGTTGAATTCAAAGCCTTCATCAAGCATTCAAGTTGAAGATCAAGAATCAAGCCCTTCAAGTTGAAATCAAAGCCTTCATCAAACCTTCAAGTTGAAGATCAAATCCCTTTAAGTTGAAGATCAAATCGTTCAAGTAAAGATCCAAAGCCTTCAAGTTGAAAATCAAGCTCCATGCCTTTCAAATTGAAGATCCAGTTCAACAAGTCTTTAAACCCTTCAGATTCAAGAAATCTACCAAGAGAATAATCAAAGTATTTTTTTTTAATCTTTAATAAAGGTTCAACAGAGATTGTACTCTACACTTTTCAAATATTAATCAAATCGACATTTGTCTGATCTCTTTTCGATGTTTATTTAAAAACACGAAATTTGAGTGTACAAATTTCTGGCACGCCCAATGGGACGATCTATGCCTCTCATCTCTTCTCTTTAACAAAAAAAAAAAAAGATCCCAAGGGTCAAGTTTTCTTTTTCATGGCTCCTAAGAAGAACATTACTCAAAGTTTCAAGCCTCTTAATTCATTATCCAATCAGGATACTCTGAATTCTGGTCCAATGACTCGAGCTAGAACAAAAACCTGAAAGAATGTGCTAGGGAGGATTCGCCGTGGAAGACATATAACATAACTTTTGTAAAATCAAGAATCCTTTCATCACAATCAAATCAAGGAACGAATACAAGCATAAGATCATGAATATAATACAAGAACATAATTTAAAAAATTTAAATACATACTTGTTTTGCCTTTTGATGAATCTCGAATCGCATCCTCCAAGCTTTAAAGTGTATGATGCCTCTAAGGTATCCACACGAACTCAAGACCCTTGAACCTCATTGCGATTGATCAACACTTGATCAAAACCAAGCTAGAGAGGGAGGGAAGGCAAGTCACGGCTATAGAGAAGTCCCTAGGTCATGGCCACATGGGTGGGTGTGAAAATGATGAATGCCTTTCTTCTATTTTTAGGGTTAAGTGGACATAGTGCTAGCATGCACTCATCTCCTTGTATTTATAGATAAAGACTAGGGTTTCTAAAATTTCAACTTAGTTCTCTTTAATTAACTATTAATAAAAGAGACCACATAAGTTATACAAATTAGAAACTTACCCCTCTCATAAACTAAATAGCTCTCTTGTGTCCTTTTGTATGTGACCCTTTAGGTTCACCCCAACCTAGTAGTGGAATGAGATATCTCATGTTCCCTAAAATAGAAACTTTCTATTTTTGGTTCAATTGGAACAATTCCAATTTTGCCCTCAATGATAACACTTACCAGTAGGCCTTCACTAGTCATGAGTGACATTTAGCAACATATCATGACATACCTTAGGTGTGGGTGAATAATAGAACAATATGAACCCTTCATGTTACTTAATCATTCATCCCCTAATGTCACTGTTAAGATAATCAGGTATGGTTATTAAGTCAAACCTTATCTTAACAACTTGTTATATGTTCCACAAAATATATTCTCAATAAGATGAACATGATGAAACTCTTTCATAGTTCATCTATCACTTTGGCCGAAGATTCAAACTGAGAATTATCTTTGTGAACAAACATTGACATTCTCTCTCATCAAAATGAGAGTGATGATTCCTTTTTGCACACTCATCTATCTTCATGCATAACTTATTAGAGCTAATGAAAACCGATTACATCCTTATGGTTAAGGCTGTACGAGATACTATCAAACCCTAGCAACCTATGCATAAGATATCTATGGTGTCTCAGGTCTAAGGACTACCAAATAAATGGACATAACATAAGAATATTCTTTTGACTTAAACTCCTTAAGAGTATTATTGCATGATCATGTTCAATGTACATATTCTCTAATATGCACCCACAAATTAACTATAGTGTCATTATACTGATAGGAAAGACTACCTACCCTCCCATTGGAGCTAGTTTAAATTTGTGCTACTCGTAGCGGTTTATAAAAGTCCACTTTAATAAACCTATGAGTAGGAACACTTTAGAATAAATGTGTCTAAGAAATATCGGTCTCTTTTTCTCAACAACTTGAGATGAATATTTCTCTTATCATTTATTCATGGACCTTATCATATATATTTACAAATATACAAGATAAGTTATACATTCTTATTGATATAATATGAAATTGATATGCCATTCAGAATTGGATTTAGGGCATATCTCTAACAATCTCCCACTTGCACTAATGCCAATCAACATAGTATCTTATACTAGTCTTCGTAAGACAAGGCTTTTAACACTCACTAGAGGTGTTATGGCAATCAAGATTCATTGCAAACAAACTTTGCAAAAATTATTATTTCCAATAATAGTATTTAAACTATATTTCGCTGCCAACTCTGATGTCCAAGTAAATGAGATCTGTGTTCTCAAAAGAGAACAGTACTTACTAGACATTCCTTTAGGCAATTTATAAATTGCATCCCTTATAAATTTCTTTATGCATACAAGTATTACATTCTTAAATCCTTTAAGAATATATTTGTTTCTATTCAGAATCCCTATTCTGAATCAGCAATCAATATATGCTCACAACTACTTGCAGCATTGATGATATTGAATTAAGTACATTATCTTTAATCATATGAGTCTCATATTTCTGAAATATTTTTCTCATATGATATCCCTCACAAAATCGAATTTTGAGAAATTTGAATTCCTATAACGATTATAGAATTCATAATACTACGTTAGTATTTAAAGTAATAACATAAAATTCCTTTTGATGTTTCACTGAGGTATAGTTCTCAACTATTGTGGAAACATTGTTTTCCAATAACTCTTTATTTGAGAAAACATACTTTTAAAGTTTATTTGAAATATCTCATAATCCCAAATAATCTTTAAACTTTATCGTTTAACATATTTAAGGTCTATAAGTGATATAAGATTTAACCAAATATTCTCAATATTTTTCTTTTAGTTTTACTTCATAAGAATCATTTGAACACTTCAAATATTCATACTTTTGAATCATTTGAACACTTTCAAATATTCAAATAGATATGAAGTATACAAACTAAAATACTAGGTTTATACATCTTATGTATTATCCTTTTAATCTCCTTATATAATAAGGTGATCGGATCATATTAATTAATGAATCAAAATTCATTTATTAATGAGATCCTTAAAGTTGAATCCTTATATATCATTTCATGCATTTATTCAAAACATTCATAAAGAGTAAAGAACCTTTAATCAATTGCCAGAATTTATTTAAGATATCCAATATCATAAATAAACTGTTTTAACTAAACAAAGTATTTAAAAACAAATAAAACATCAATAAGAAGTTTTAAAATAACTGGCATTGTAATAAAGTTTCTATAAACTCTAAATAAACTAATCAAGTATCAAACTTCTATGTCAAATGTATCAACTATTGATTCATTTCTAAACAAAGAAAACTCGACATCTACTCGACCTTCTGCTTCCCTTTGTCTTATATATATATACAATCGTATTGTATAAGAGAACACAATTAGGTATCGAATATCTTAAGCAGAATGATAATAATTTTTTTTTTAATTAGTACTTAAATAAAGCATAGGATGTACCATTAGAAGAACCATTCTTCAAGTTAGGTACTCCTTGCAGTATCTCTTCCAATGACCTAACTTACTGCACTGGAAACATTTTCTTTAGACTTCTTAATGCCTCATTTTGGCTTATCTTGAGACTTCTTCTTCTTTCCCTTACCCTTAGGTTTGGTCTAAGAAGTGAAAGCTCCATCGATAGCCAAAACATCCCCTTTAGGTTCCTTTATCAAGGTTTCCTAGCAGTTACTAGCACATTCATCAAAACAGTGAGGGAAAGTTTCACATTCACATCAGACATGTGAATTTTCATGATGAATTGCTTGTAACTTGCAGAAAGGGAATGAAACAAGATGTCAATACCCTTTTCAGCAGTGATCCTAACACTTAGATCATGCAATGATTAAATGTTCTAGATCATCTTGAGACAGAGCTCATTAACAGATGTCTCATTCATCATCATATAGGAGAAGAGTTCACTAACAGGATTGTACTTTACAATTCTACTCTGTGAACCATAAAGTTCCCTCAGATGTACTTTACATCATTATCAAGACACTTACTAGAAGTGTCTTACTATAAGTGTCTTTCTTCTCCTCATATGCCCCTTTTTGACAAAGCATTGGGGCATAAGGCATTGACCATGTAGTTTATTTTACTAGCAGTTAAGACTAGGTTTCTTAAACCAGTCTTGGAAGTTTTGAACTAGTTAAACGATTGTCATTTAATAATTCTAGAGAGCAAGTTTAGAGGAGCTATCTACAACAGAAAATAATAACTATAATTTCATATTATTAAACCATAAAAACTTTTTGATTTTTAAGTTTCATGGTACCTCCCACTATTTTATACAAATCTCATACACCCTTTGATGAGACACGGGTATTTCAACATTGAATTTCCTTAGCGAGGATTGGGGTCCCATTAAAAATTAATAGTCCTCACATAATAGGTTCTTGGATATTAACCCTTAATGAGTGGTTAACTCTTTATCCTAATGCTTCTCAAAGCAAGTTCCAATCATCCTTTAGCCTCTAAAATATAATACCCTCACATAATAGGTTCTTGGATAGTATATTTTAGTTTAGTCACACCCACCATTCACATAAGTATAGTCACTTGAATGTTGCACCCCTCACATAATAGTTTTCTTGGGATACACCATTATCGTATCTTATGATATCCAATATTCAAACAAGGCAGTATGAACCCTCAGGATGAACATGTTCCCGCATATCTGTAGCGAAACATATCCACCACAAGAATCCACCTACCATGTAATGGTGAGAGGCTAGGATAAAGCCCAAGACCTCTTCCTTACAACTTAATTTTGTAATAAAAGGGGTTTTATAAAAGGTCTCATATTATAAACACATTTTATAAACATACATTACATGCATCACATATATATATATATATATATGGAATACATATAAAGATTTAGATCCACTTTTATTATTAGTTCTCAATTATCCTCCCATTACCCTCCTAGAGGCTAGGGTGGATTCATCTTGAACATATAATAAATTAGGTCTAGGCCCTAACAAGCATACATCACATATATAAATGGGCCTTGGTATGGTTATGGAATTTTAAGGGTGGGTTCAAGCTTTGAGCCAAAAAGATGAACCCTAGGTCTAAATAAGAGAGGATTGGGTGATTGTAATTAAAACTATGTACATATATAGACTAAAAGATCTTCATAAGGTCTTGTAGTCCTCTTCAAGTCCTTGCTTTTCTCTCTTTCAAGACTCCACCATGTACCTCGGGTTCACCACTCACCTTCTTGATTTGTACATTACAATTAAAATAAAAGAAAGAATGAGATTAAGGAAAAAGGGAAGTACATAGGGATAGAGAGGGAAAAAGGCCTGCAAGCCCCAATAATAATTACATCACCATATTTAAACAACTTTAAATACAACCCATTAAATAAATCATACACATCACATGCAGCCAATCACATCTTATTTAATTGGTTTTAAGTCCATAATCGTCCATTCTAATTACACAATTGCATTGCATAAAAATAAATGCAACAGACATAAAAAGGCAATGATGTCAATGGCATATAATTAATTAAAGTCATGTCATTATTATCTTATAACAATAACAAAGATATTATTATTATCTTATAATAATAATAAAGTCCTTTTAATCTTATTAAAAGAATCCTATTATATCATATATGACTAAAATAAGTTTCTTTCAAAGAACAAGTATAACACCTAACCATTAGGGTTTTAACTATAGAATTTAATTTGAGAAATTATTCTCACAATTCCTACCAAGCATTTAACACTTTAATATGCTTAGTAGATTAATCAACATTAACCTACATTGGTGGAATTAAATAATAACTCAAAACAAAAATTCTATGAAAGAAACAATTTCTGTTTTTCACCAAAAACTTAGAATTCAGCTATTGTTTTGGGACTAATCTTTCCTATATTAAAACTAACTTTTAAAATGTGAGAATACTCTATTTCACAAGGATTTTCAGTCCTCTTTCAAATGGCACAGGTCTCGTTTAGTGATTCCAACGTTTGGTATCACTTTAAAGCATTTTGTGACATAAACTCCAAACCATGATAGATTCTGGAAATTCTTCACAAATAGCTTTATAGGGCCTAACCTAGAATGAACTAAGTCATGGGAACACTTCAATTCATCAGGTTTTTAAGTCCTCTTTCCAATGGTAAATTGTTAGAGGTATGCCCTAAAACAAATCCTAAAGGGCATATCAATTTCATATTATATTAATTTGAAGGTACAACTTGTCGTATATATTTAAATATATATATGATAAGGTCCATGAATAAATGATAAAAGAAATATGTATCTCAAGTTGTTGAGATATAAAGACTCGTATTTTCCATACACATTTATTCTAAATAAGTTCCTGCTCATAGGTTTATTAAAGTGGACATTTAATAAACCGTCAAGAGTAGCACAGATTTAAACTAGCTCCAATGAGATGATAGGTAGTCTTTCCTATCGGTTTAGTGACACTATAGTTAATCTGTGGGTGCATATTAGAGAATATGTACACTGAATATGATCTGCAAGGATACTCTTATGAAATTTAAGTCAAAAGAATATTCTTATGTTACGTCCATTAATTTGGTAATCCTAAGACCTGAGACACCATAGCTGTCTTATGCTTGAGTTGTTAGGGTTTGATAGTGTCTTGTATAGCCTTAACTTTAAGGATGTAATCGATACTCATTGGCTCTAATAAGTTATGCATGAAGATAAATGAGTAGTCAATAAGGAATCATCACTCTCATTAATATGAGAGAGAATGTCAGGGTTCGTTCACAAAGATAATTCTCAGATTGAATTCTATGGCCATGGTGATAGATGAACTATGAAAGAGTTTCATAAGGTTCAACTTATTTAGAATTATATTTTGTAGAACATATAACAAGTTTTAAGATAGGGTTTGACTTAATAATCATGCCCAATTATCTTAACAGTGACATTAGGGGATGAAGGATTAAGTTACATGAAGGGTTCACATAGTTCTACTATTCACCCACACCTAGGGCACGTCATGACACATTGCTAGACGTCACTCATGACTAGTGAAAGCCAAATGATAAGTGTTATCATTGAGGGCAAAATTGGAATTGTTCCAATTGAACCATAAATAGAAAGTTTCTATTTCGGGAACATGAGATGTCCTGGTCCACTACTAGGTTGGGGTGAACCCAATGGGTCACACATAATAGGACTCAAGAGAGCTCTTTAATTTATGAGAGGGGTAAGTTTCTAATATAAAGTAACTTATAAGGTCTCTTTAATTAATAGTTAATTAGGGAGGACCAAGTTGCAAAATATTAGAAACCCTAGTATTTGCTATAAATACAAGGGGATGAGTGCATGCTAGCACTAAGCCCACTTAACCCTAAAACAGAAGAGGATGCTACTTATCACATCACACCTATGGAGGCCGTGACCTAGGGATTCCCCTAGGGCCGTGAGTTCTCTCCTCTCCCTCTAACTCTTGCTTTGTTTCAAGTGTTGAACAAGTGCAAAAAATATTGAAGAGTCTTGGATTCGTGTGGATACCGTTGGAAGCTTCATACTTTTGGAGCTCGGATACGATCGAGGTTTACATCAAAGGCAATCATCAAGTAAGTATATTTAAAGTTGTTTAAATATTGTTCTTGTATTATATTCATGATCCGATGTTTGTGCTTGAATCTTGGCATGGTTGTGATTGATAAATCAATTTTATAAAAATTTTTATACGATGATTCCTTCCGCTGCGATTCTTTGATCACAACCTTTAATTTCATAGGGGTCTCAAGTCGTGATTCCATCATATGGTATCACTTTAAGGCATTTTACGATAGAGAGTCATAATTTTTAGATTTGACTCTTAATCACAAAAACTTTAGTATGGCTAACCTAGGTCATAACAAGTCATGAGAACACTTCCTAAACTTAGATAAGACCTTATATTAATGAATTCAATAGGTGGCTTGCTTCAAAAACCTTAGGAAACATTTTTCATAGATTTTACAAAAGCTACATAGTTGCTGCCCAGAAAAACAGCAACTTTGTTTTAACTTTAAAACGATTTTAAAATTAATTCAAGCAATATATAATCATGCCAAAACACTTTTAACATGCTAATATATCATTAAGAAACATCCCTAAATGTTTTAAACAAATTAAAACATTAATTCATCACATGAATTACTCAATCTCTCATGAACATCAAAAAGGATTTTTCAAGAACTAGTTTCTTGCAACCTACTTGTTCTTCACTTTTTTATTTTCAAAAATATCAAGAATAATTTTGAAAACAATATAAACAATTTATAAATTATTTGAAGAACATAAGACATGAAAAAGATAATAAGTGAAGGCCATTAGGGTTTCCAAAACCCTAGGGCCGTGAGCTATTAGAGAGAGAGAGAGAGAGCGCTAGGGTTAGGGTTAGGGTTTCATAAACCTTACCAAATCCATCAAGTTAGGGTTTCCACAAACCCTAATTAGGGTTACCTCTTTTTCCCAAATTTAAATAATTCATAAAGGAAATAATCAAATTAAAATAAGAGACTTTCCTAAACTTGAACAATTTCAAAATAGGAAATTGGGGTTTTTTCAAGATTTGAAAAATTGGGGTTTCTAATTCCCAATCAAGAAACTACCTATTATGATTTAGGATTTCTTGAACCAAAAATCAGCCACCATGTCTTATTCAATTAGAGTTTCAAAGAACCCTAAATGTCCATTGTTACTCATTAACAAAACTCCATAAACATGTCAATTTAAACAACTTTAAATAAAACAATTGTAAGCATCAAGAATCAAACTTTAAACCATTTAAAATTAATCAAGATGCATGCAAAGTATTCTAGGGTTGTTAAACCCTAGTAGCCGAATTGAACAAGGGTTCTACAACCCATGGCTGTCAATCCCAAGGGGGTTTCCAAACCCTAAATGTCAAAATCAAGTTAGGGTTTCATAGAAACCAATCTTGATTCATTTTAGTTTCAAAAACAAGAAAGTCATCCATTGATTCTAGGGTTTCACAAACTTCAAGAATCATCCATGGTTATCTATAACAGGGTTTCCCAAACCCTAATCATCAATAAGTAAACCAAAGAACCAACTAGGGTTCATAAAACCTTAGTGGCCGTACATGATAGAAAGAGGGGAGAGAGTGGCCGTAACTCCATGTAAGGTTTTCTACAAACTCTAAAAGCTAAACAACTTGTGGGACAATCCCACATGGCCGAAATCTATAGGGGTTCATCCCCATATTGCCGAAACCTCATAGAGAAGAATCCCCATGGCCATGAACCTATGCTAGGGTTTCCAAGAAACCCAAGTTGCCATTTAACAAAAACAATCAAAACAAGATTCATCACTATGAACACTCATGGCCGAATTCTATGTGGATTTCCTAAACCCCAAAAACTTTTATTTTAATTAAATATATCCATCCCTAGCCATCATCATAAACATGATCATGCTTGAGTTGGCTTTGATACCACAAAAAGAATGTCCCAGGGAGGATTATCAGCGGAAGACATATAACATAACTTTTGTAAAATCAAGAATCCTTCCATCACAATCAAATCAAGGAACGAACACAAGCATAGGATCATGAATATAATACAATAACATAATTTAAACAATTTAAATATTTTCTTGTTTTGCCTTTTGATGAACCTCGAATCGCATCCTCCATGCTTCAAAGTGCATGAACCCTCCAAGCTATCCACACGAACTCAAGATCCTTGAACCTTATTGCGATTGATCAAAACTTGATCAAAACCAACCTTGAGGGAGAGAGAAGGCAAGTCACGGCTATAGGGAAGTCCCTAAATCACGGCTACATGGGTGGGTGTGAAGGTGATGAATGCCTCTCTTCTATTTTTAGGGTTAAGTGGACTTAGTGCTAGCATGCACTCATCCTCTTGTATTTATAGATAAATACTAGGGTTTCTAAAATTGCAACTTAGTCCTCTTTAATTAACTATTAATAAAAAAGACCACATAAGTTATACAAATTAGAAACTTACCCCTCTCATAAATTAAAGAGCTCTCTTGTGTCCTTTTGTGTGTGACCATTTGGGTTCACCCCAACTTAGTAGTGGAACAGGACATCTCATGTTCCCTAAAATAGAAACTTTCTATTTTTGGTTCAATTGGAACAATTCCAATTTTACCCTCAATGATAACACTTACCATTAGGCCTTCACTAGTCACGAGTGACATCTAGCAACATATCATGATGTACCCTAAGTATGGGTGAATAGTAAAACTGTATGAACCCTCCATATTACTTAATCCTTCATCCCCTAATGTCACTGTTAAGATAATCAGGTATGGTTATTAAGTCAAACCCTATCTTAACAACGTGTTATATGTTCCACAAAATATATTCTCAATAAAATGAACCTGATGAAACTCTTTCACCGTTCATCTATCACTTTGGCCGAAGATTCAAATTGAGAATTATCTTTGTGAACAAACATTGACATTCTCTCTCATCAAAATGAGAGTGATGATTCCTTCTTGCACACTCATCAATCTTCATGGATAATTTATTAGAGCCAATGAGTACCAATTACATCCTTATAGTTAAAGCTGTATGAGATACTATCAAACCCTAACAACCTATGCATAAGACAGTTATGGTGTCTTATGTTTAAGGACTACCTAATAAATTGACGTAACATAAGAATATTCTTTTGACTTAAACTGCATAAGAATATTCTTGCAGATCATGTTCAGTGTACATATTCTCTAATATGCATCCACAGATTAACTATAGTGTCATTATAATGATAGGAAAGACTACCTACCCTCCTATTGGAGCTAGTTTAAATATGCGCTTCTCTTAGCGGTTTATAAAAGTCCACTTTAATAAACCTGTGAGTAGGAACACTTTAGAATAAATTTGTATAAGAAATATCAGTCTCTCTTTCTCAACAACTGGAGATGAATATTTCTCTTATCATTTATTCATGGACCTTATCATATATATTTACAAATATACAAGATAAGTTATACCTTCTTATTGATACAATATGAAATTGATATTCCCTTCAAAATTTGTTTTAGGGCATATACTAACAAAACCATCAGTGAAATTTATGCCCAAACTATTGCAGGGTCTAAAACAACTCCAGTCTTTGACACTATTGCCTCTAAAAGGCCAGTGATCTCTTTAGCCTCACTGGGGGCAAAGAAAGATGTTGCCACTGTTAGAGGTATGCCCTAAAACCAATCCTAAAGGGCATATCAATTTCATATTATATTAATTTGAAGGTATAACTTGTCGTGTATATTTAAATATATATGATAAGGTCCATGAATAAATGATAAGAGAAATATGCATTTCAAGTTGTTGAGATATGGAGACTCATATTTCTCATACACATTTATTCTAAAAAGAAGTTCCTGCTCATAGGTTTATTAAATTGGATATTTAATAAACCGTTAAGAGTAGCACAGATTTAAACTGGCTCCAATGGGAGGATAGGTAGTATTTCCTATCGATGTAGTGACACTATAGTTAATCTGTGGGTGCATGTTAGAGAACATGTACATTGAATTTGATCATCAAGAATATTCTTATGGAGTTTAAGTCAAAAGAATATTCTTATGTTACGATCATAATCCTTAGACCTGAGGCACCATAGTTATCTTATGCATAGGTCACTTGAGTTTGATAGTATCTCGTATATCCTTAACCATAAGGGTGTAATCGGTACTCATTGGCTCTAGTAGAGTTATGTCTGAAGGTAAATGAGTGCGCAAGAAGGAATCATCACTTTCATATTTGATGAGAGAGAATGTCAGGGTTAGTTCACAAAGATAGTTCTCAATGTGAAATCCGTGGCCACAGTGATAGGTGAATTGTGAAAGAGTTTCATCAGATTCACCTTGTTAAGATTATACTTTGTAGAACATATAACAAGTTGTTAAGATAGGGTTTGACTTAATAACCATGCCCGATCATCTTAACAGTGACATTAGGGGATGAAGGATTAAGTAACATGAAGGGTTCATATAGTTCTACTATTCACGCAAACCTAGGGTAAGTCATGATATGTTGCTAGATGTCACTCATGACTAGTGTAGGCCTAATGATAAGTGTTATCATTGAGGGCAAAATTGGAATCGTTCCAAATTGAACCAAAAATATAAACTTTCTATTTTAGGGAACATGAGATGTCCCGAGCCACTACTAGGTTGGGGTGAACCCAATGGGTCACAGACATAAGAACATAAGTGATATTCTTGAATTATTGGGAGGGGAATATTCTAGTTTATATATGTATGGCTCATATTATTAAAGGTTAATAAGAAAGAGGTCAAGGATATACATAACTAGGATATTGTTATTCTAAATGGTGTTTGGTCAAGCTAGCACTGGTAACCAAACATCATTAAAAGAGAAGAAGACTATAAATATGATGCTACAAGCATTAGGGCTAGACACTCTATGGTGAGCCTCTCTCTCCTAGCCGTCCTCTCCACTCTTCCCTCTCTAGCTTGTGATCTTTTCAAGGGTTGTGAAGATACAAGGGATTCGAGGAGTTTTGTGTTCGTGTGGACTAGCATTGGAGGCTTCCATACTTTTGGAGCTCGGATTCGATCGAGATTATATCAAAGGCAATGATCAAGTAAATATGTTTTAAATATGTTTAATTCATGTACTTGTATATATATTCATGATTCTATGTTTGTGTTTGAATCTTGGCATGGTTGTGATTGAGAATCATTTTATAAAAAGTTTTATACGATGTATTTTTTCCGTTGCGATTCTTGTATCACATCCTTTCAGTGGTATCAGAGCCAACTGAAACATGATCATGAATATGATGATGGCTATTGATGGGTATAATTTATTAAAATCAAAGTTTTAAGGGTTTTTTGATGAACAAACCCAGAATCCCGTTTTTCTGGAGCATGCCCACTTGTTTGGCTTGTATCTTGATCAAAACATATCCAAATCGCATGAGGTCGGTCTTGTTTCGATCGTGACTCGATATAGAACGTTTCTATATAAATTTTGGAATTTTTAAAAGCCATTGAGGCAGCGTTTGGAGGCAAAACAGCCACTGGACAGAACCCATTTTTCTGCAGAAAATTTTATAAAGTTTTATTGTTTTGCTTGTTTTGTTCAAACCACTCAATGGCTTCCCTTCGAACTTCATAGAAGTGTTCTATGGAAGTATTCTAAGGGTTCTATGAGTCGGCCATGAAGAGGCAGCCCCTTGGTCTCTTGCTTCAAGAGTTTGATGAAAAGCCCACATATGAATTCAGCCATGGAAGGGTTCTTGATGAATCTTATTTGTCTTTGTTTTTAAATGGCACTTAGGGTTTGTTTAAAACCCTATGGGGGTTTTGGATCAATGGGGAAAGTCCCCTATAGGTTTCAGGGGTTTAGTCCCCTTTGTGTATTGCTTCAAGGGTTTTGACAAAAACCCCATGTCTAGTTCGGCCTCTCTCTCTCCTCTCTCTCCCACATTTGTCCTTGATGATTATGGTTTTAGAAACCATATGTTGATCATCCATGGATGATTCTTGAGGTTTGAGAAACCCTAGAATGGATGGATGATAATCTTGTTTTGAAATCTTCTTGATTTTGGAAACTAGAATTCATCATGACTTGTTATGGGTTTTAGGGTTTTGGAAACCCACTTGGGGATCACGGTTTCATGGGGATTCTCCCCTCATCAATTCGGCTACTAGGGTTTAGTAACCCTAAATTGTATTTGCATGAATCTTAATCAATTTTAAATTGTTAAATATTGATTCTCGATGTTTGTAAATAGCATGATTTTAAAGTTGTTTAAATTTGTGCATTAATGGAGTTTTTTGTTAATGGCTAACAATGGTGATTAGAGTTCCTACAAAACCCTAATTGGAACATCAATGGTGGCTGGTTTTAGGTTTTAGAAACCCTAAACCAAAATAGGTAGGTTTCTTGATTTGTATTAGGAATCCCTAATTGTCAAATCTTTGAAAACCCTAGTTTCTATTTTGAAATTATTTGATTTAGGAAAGTTTCTTATTATGATTTGATTCTTTCTTATTTTTAAATAATTTTGATTTAGGAAATATTGCAGCATATTTAGTGTTTATGGAAACCCTAAAAGAAAAGGATTAGGTAAGGCTGAAAAACCCTAACCCTAACCCTAAACCCTAGCACACTCTCTCTCTCCCACTACACCTCATGGCTACATGGGTTTGGAACCCTAGTGTACCTTGTTTTTATTTTGTTTTTCATGATCTTATGTTCTTTATATGTTTTACAAATAGTTTATAAAGTTTTCAAAATAAATTTAATTGTTTTTGAAAATTAAAAATGAAGAACATATAGGTTTGATGAAAAAGTGTTTTATAAAACAATTTTAGTGTTCTTGAGAGATTGTGCAATTCATGTGATGAGTTATTATTTTTAATTGCTTAAAAACATTTAGGGATGTTGCTAGATGATATATAAATATGTTAAAAACTTTTTGGCATAATTATATATTGTTTGAATTAATTTTAAAATCATTTTAAAATTAAAACTGGGTTGCTGTTTTTATGGGCAGCAACCATGAAGCTTTTGTAAAATCTATGAAAAATAGTTTCTGGGATTTTTCGAAGCTTGCCACCTATTGACTTCATTAATATTAGGTCTTAACTAAGTTTAGGAAGAGTTTCCATGACTTATTATGACCTAGATTAGCCACATTAAGGTTTTTGTGATTAGGAGTCAAATCTGGAAATTCTGACTCCCTATCGCAAAATGCCTTAAACTGATACCAAACGTTGGAATCAAGTTATGAGACCCCTGCCATTGGAAAGGGGACTGAAAAACCTAGTGAATTGAAGTGTTCCCATGCCTTAATTCGTTCTAGGTTAAGCCATATAAAGCCATTTGTGAGCAAATTCCAGAATCTGCCAAGGTTTGGAGTTAGCATCACAAAATGATTTAAAGTGATACCAAATGTTGGAATCACTAAATGAGACCTATGCCATTTGAACGAGGACTGAAAATCCTTGTGAAATAGAGTATTGTAACATTTTAAAAGTTAGTTTTAATATAGGAAAGTTTAGTCCCAAAACAGTAGTTGAATTCTTAGTTTTGTTAAAAAACTGGGTTTATGTCTTTTCTAGAATTTTGGTTTTGAGTTATTATTTAATTCCTTCTTTGTAGGTTAATGATGATTAATCTATTATGCATATTAAAGTGTTAAACGCATGATAGGAATTGTGAGAATAATTTCTCAAATTAAATTATATTTATTTAAAACCCTAA
Organism: Hamamelis virginiana; assembly: GCA_017140935.1. Lineage (NCBI taxonomy): Eukaryota > Viridiplantae > Streptophyta > Magnoliopsida > Saxifragales > Hamamelidaceae > Hamamelis > Hamamelis virginiana. The sequence goes on along the minus strand of JAESVK010000900.1, from coordinate 125,268 downwards.
TTGAGTTAATTAGGAGTTTTACTTAAGGAAAGACACTAATGTTATCATATGAGATATGATGGGTTTATTTTAAATGAGATTTAAAAGAACTTTATTATTGTTATGAGATAATAATAATAATGATATTATTATTGTTATGAGATAATAATAATAATATGACTTTAATTAATTATATGCCATCGCCATCATTGCCTTTTTATGTATGTTGCCTTTATTTTATGCAATGCGATTGTGTAATTAGAATGAATGATTATGGACTTAAAAGACCAATTAAATGAGATGTGATTGGCTGCATTAGATGTGAATGGTTTATTTTAGGGTTGTATTTAAAGTTGTTTAAATATGGTGATGTAATTATTTGGGGCTTGCATGCCTCATTCCCTCTCTATCTCTATATATCCCCTTTTTCCCTTAATCCCCTTCTTCTTTTATAAATTGTAACTTTCAATTCAAGAAGGTGAGTGGTGGACCCGAGATGCATGGTGGATTCTTGTTCGAGAGGAAAAGCAAGGACTTGAGAAGGACTTGGCGAGGACTACAAGACCTTGAGAAGATCTTTTAGTCATTATGTAATAGTTACATAGGTTTTTAATTACGATCACCAACCCTCACATTAGACCTAGGGTTCATCTTTTTGGCTCAAAGTTTGAGCCCACCTTGAAAGTCCATAATCATACCAAGGCCCATTAATATATGTGACGTATGCTTGTTAGGGCCTAGACCTAATTTATTATATGTTCGAGATGATTCCACCATAGCCTCTAGAAGGACAGTGGGAGGATAATCAAGAACTAATAATAAAAGTGGGTCTAAATTTTTATATGTATGCGATATATATATGTGATGCATGTGATATATGATATTAAAATGAGACCTTTTACAAAACCCCTTTATTACAAAATTAAGTTGTAAGGAAGAGGCCTTGGGCTTTATCCTAGCCTCCCATCATTACATGATAGGTGGATTTTTATGGTGGATGTGTTTGGCTGCAGATATGCGGGAACATGTTTATCCTGAGGGTTCATACTGTCTTGTTTTAATATTGGATATCATAAGGTGCGATAATGGTGTATCCCAAGAACCTATTATGTGAGGGGTACAACATTCAATTGACCATAATTATGCGAATGATGGGTGTGACTTAACTAAAGAGTACTATCCAAGAAACTATTATGTGAGGATACTACAATTTAGAGGCTAAAGGATGATTGGAACTTGCTTTGAGAAGCATTAGGATAAAGAGTTATCCACTCATTAAGGGTTAATATCCAAGAAACTATTATGTGAGGACTATTAATTCTTGTGGGACCCCAATCCCCATTATGAAAATTCAATGTTGAAATTCCCGAATCTCATTAGAGGGTGTACGAGATTTGAATGAAATAGTGGGAGGTACCATAAAACTTAAAAACCAATGAGTTTTTATCGTTTATTAATATGAAATTATATTTATTATTTTCTATTATAGATAGCTCATTTAAACCTGCTCTCTAGAATAATTAAATGACAATTGTTTAACTGGTTCTAAACTTTCAAGATTGGTTTGAGAAACCTGGTCTTAGCCACTGACAAAATAGACTACGTGGTTAATACTCCTTGCCCCAATGCTTTGTCATAAAGAGGCATATTAGGAGAAGAAAGACACTTACAGTAAGTGGCTTAATGATGATGTAAGGTACATCTGAGGGAAATTTATGGTTCACAGAACAGAATTGTAAAGTACAATCCTGTTAGTGGACTCCTCTCCTATAAGATGATGTATGGGACATCTGTTAATGAGCTCTGCCTCATGATGATCCAGAACATTCATTCATTGTATGATCTTAAGTGTTAGGATCACTGATAACAAAAAGGGCATTGACATCTTGCTCTATTCCCTTCCTGCAAGTCACAAGTAATTCGTCATAATCTTCCCTCACTAATTTGATGAATATACTAATGAGTGTTAGGAGACTTTGAAAAAGGAACCCAAAGGGAATGTTTTGGCTTTCAATGAAACTTTCACTTCTAAGACCGAACCTAAGGGCAAGAGAAAAAAGAATAAGTCTCATAACAAACCAAAAAGAAGCATTAAGAAAGAGAAGTCTTAAGGAAAGAGTTTAAAGTGCGGATCATTGGAAGAAAAACTGCAAGGAGTACCTAGTTTGAAGAATGGTTCTTCTAATGGTACGTCCTATGCTTTATTCATTTACTAATTAAGAATTAGTATTATTCTGCTTATGGTATCCGATACCTAATTGTGCTTTCTTGTACAATGCGATTGTATGTAGAAGACAATGGGAAGCAGAAGATCAAGTAAATATCAAGCGTTCTTTGTTTGGAAATGAATCAACAGTTGATACATTTAACATAGAAGCTTGATACTTGATTAGTTTATTTAGAGTTCATAGAATCTTTATTAAAATTGCCAATTGTTTTAATACTTCTTAATTGAGGTTTTATTTCAAACAGTTAATCTATAATATTAGATATTTTGGATTAATTCTGGCAATTGATTTAAAGTTTTATACTCTTTATGAATACTTTGAATAAATGCATAAAATGATATATAAGGATTCAACTCCAAGGATCACATTAATAAATGAATTTTGATTCATTAATTAATATGAACCGATCACCTTATTTTATAAGGAGATCAAAAGGATAATACATAAGATGTATAAACCCTAAATTTTAGTTTGTATACTTCATAACTATTTGAATATTTGAAAGTGTTCAAATGATTCAAAACTATGAATATTTGAAGAGTTTAAATGATTCAAATGAAGTAAAACTAAAATAAAAATATTAAGAATATTTGGTTGAATCTTATATCACTTGTTGACCGTAAATATGTTAAACAATAAAGTTTGGAGATAATTTGGAAATATGAGATATTTTAAAATAAACTTCAAAAGGGGGTTTGTTTTCTCAAATAAAGAGTTATTAGAAAACAATGTTTCCACAATAGTTGAGAACTATACCTTTGTGAAACATCAAAAGGAATTTTATGTTATTAAAGGTTTAATACATAAAATACCTTGTTTCAAAAAGGAAAGTGGGAGCATGCAAGTCATTGATATTATTCTTAACTTTCTTTATAAAGTACATACTTTAAATACTAGCGTATGATTAAGAATTCTATAATCGTTATAGGAATTCAAATCTGTCAAAAATTCGATTTTGTGAGGGATTTCATATGAGCATAATAGTTGAGAAATATGGAGACTCATATGATTAAAACTTATGTACTTAAGTCAATATCATTTATGCTGCAAATGGTTGTTAGCAGATATTGATTGGTGATTCAGAATAGGGATTCTGAATAGATACAAGTATATTCTTAAAAGAGTTTAAGAATGAAATACTTGCATCTACAAAGAAATTTTATAAAGGGATGCTATTTACAAATTGCCTAAAAGAATGTCTAGAGTATAGCGTTTTCTTTCGAGAACATAGGTCTTATTTACTAGGACATCAGAGTTGGCAGCGGATATTAGTTTAATTACTATTATTGAAAATAATAAGGTTGCAAAGTTTGTTTGCATAGAGTCTCCATTGCCCTAACACCTTAGATGAGTATTAGAAGCCTTGTCTTGCGAAGACTAGTATAAGATACTATATTGATTGGCTTTAGTGCAAGTGGGAGATTGTTAGAGGTATGCCCTAAAACCAATCCTAAAGGGCATATCAATTTCATATTATATTAATTTAAAGGTATAACTTGTCGTATATATTTAAATATATATGATAAGGTCCATGAATAAATGATAAGAGAAACATGTATTTCAAGTTATTGAGATATGGAGACTCATATTTCTCATACACATTTATTCTAAAAAGAAGTTCCTGCTCATAGGTTTATTAAATTGGATATTTAATAAACCTTTAAGAGTAGCATAGATTTAAACTGGCTCCAATGGGAGGATAGGTAGTCTTTCCTATCGGTGTAGTGACACTATAGTTAATCTGTGGGTGCATGTTAGAGAACATGTACACTGAACTTGATCATCAAGAATATTCTTATGGAGTTTAAGTCAAAAAAAATATTCTTATGTTACGATCATAATCCTTAGACCTGAGGCACCATAGTTATCTTATGCATAGGTCACTTGAGTTTGATAGTATCTCGTATATCCTTAACCATAAGGGTGTAATCGGTACTCATTGGCTCTAGTAGAGTTATGTATGAAGGTAAATGAGTGCGCAAGAAGGAATCATCACTTTCATCTTTGATGAGAGAGATGTCAGGGTTAGTTCACAAAGATAGTTCTCAATGTGAAATATGTGGCCACAGTGATAGGTGAATTGTGAAAGAGTTTCATCAGATTCACCTTATTGAGATTATACTTTGTAGAACATATAACAAGTTGTTAAGATAGGGTTTGACTTAATAACCATGCCCGATCATCTTAACAGTGACATTAGGGGATGAAGGATTAAGTAACATGAAGGGTTCACATAATCTTTGATATAATATTTGATATTATTTGTTATGTATAGTATTGGTAAAATATGCATGATGAAATGAATATGAATCATATATGGATTTGATACCTACAATATGCTTATGCTTAAATACTATAGCTATCCTTTTATTTATGCATATTGATAGGGGGAGCTACAAATCCTTAGTTGATATATTCAGTTTCATATGCAATATTTTACTCAATGATTGTCATCAACAAAAAGGAGGAGATTGTTAGCCTTATGGCTTCCACCCTTGTTGGTTGATTTTGATGATAACAATCATTGTCTTGTCATCTTGTGTTTATTTGCAAGCATGAATTGTGGTAAAATTCATGATGTTCTTTATATCTTTGTATGATGGATTTATTATTGTATTGATTTGTTTTACCTAAAATATGCTATATGATTCTTTAGTAATGTTTTTGCATATATGCATATTGTTAGCGGGAGCCACAAATCATTGATTGATTTATTTGTTTCATTGATTGATTTATTTATTCTATATGCAAATTGTGCTCAATGTTTGTCATCAACAAAAAAGGGGAGATTGTTAGCCTTATGGCTTCCACCCATATTTGTTAAATGATTTTGATGATAACAAACATTGTGTTTTAATCTCTCATGTGTATATGAATACATTGTTGTATTGCACATGATAATATTGTTGTGTTACATATGAATATATTTATATATTGCATATGAATATTTTGACGTTCATTCGTGTTTATTGCCAAACCTTTTTGAATGAATATTTATTGTTTGACAATGTCATATTAGTTACTTGATTAACATTATCATACTTATTTAATGTTTGTTTGGCTAACCTCAATGATTGATTGACATTATCCTATAGTTCTTGTATATCCATTTTGGTATATGTGTTTATAAGAACATAATAGGATTCAAGTTGTCAATGAAGAAGACTCAAGCCATCATGAAGATAAAGCTCATGCACTACAATGAACCTTATGTGGATATGAATATGTTGTATACTCACTAAGGACCATGAAGAGAGCCATTGCATTGATGCAATCCAAATGAAGCCAAGCTCAAGCCTAGCACAAGCCAAGCACAAGTGTTGAAGATCCTTTATGAAGATCTTGCTTTTATTCTTGTGTAAAAGTGCTTAGGATTTATATTGTAAATCTCTTTATAGGATGAACTAATTGGCTCAATTGACTATGACTTAAAGAACATAGGTTTTAACTTGGAAAATCACATTTTGGTCACAAAATTGATTCAAACTCATAATGGGCTTATGGACTCAAAAGACAAAATGTTTTTGAAATGCTGAATTTTTGCTGATGAAAACTTTCAACTTAAAATGTGCATATCTCTCCCATCCGGACTCCATTTTCGTTGATCTTGGCGGCCACGGAAAGCTTGAAAAGTCTAGTTTTTGAATATGTAACTTTCATAAAAAAAAATTTGGGGGTTAGTCGACTAACTGTAGACATCCATTTTTTACCATGAGTATGGTCATGAATGGTTGCCTATGATTAGAGGTGAAATAGGGTGTCAAAACCCTAAGTTGTCAGTTTTACCCTTTGTGGGTAATTAGGTAGAGGTCATTATCACATGTAAGTTTTTAGGTCAGATTGATTCGGTTCTTTTTGCATTAGGTTTTTAGAGAGTCTAGGAACATCCCTGCAAAATTTCATGACATTCTGAGTCAGGCTTGATAGAAAATAAGGCCTTTTGTGACTGAAGGGCAGTTTTATCCTTTGAATCACAAAAGCCCTGAATGACTGTCAATCTTGTCTTGAATGGTCTTAAGGCATTGACATAGATATTTAAAGTGTGTTTTGTAGCTAAGTTGATCAGTGGCAAGGTCAGTTGAGCCTTCTGTCTCATGATTGGTTCTTGAAGCTCGAAAGGCCCTTTCAAAGCCCAGATTAGGGTTTCAAC
>JAESVK010000900.1:97331-118901 GCA_017140935.1 Hamamelis virginiana | reverse complement strand
GAAGGATAAACGTGGATAATAGAGAAGGATAAATCGAGACGGATAAACATCATCCACAATCCACTGAAGATAAACATCACCCCAAGAGTGAACGAGAGAGGGCCTCCCGATCCAGGTTGGCTGGTTCACACTAACCCTTGTTGATTAGTCGACTAACAGTTTCCTAGTAGACTAATCACCCTTGATTAGTCGACTAATGGCAGGTCAATAGCCTGTTTTGGAAAAATAAGTTCCTAGTCGACTAACACACCCTTCCTAGTCGACTAACCGTGCCCGGGAACATTTTCAAAGGTATTTTTAAGCCTTCTAGTCGACTAATCAAGTGTGCCTAGTCGACTAATCGACCCCCTGCTCAATAACAGCTAGTTTTTAACACTCCAAACGGCTATATTTTGACCCCCAAACGGCCATATTTGTTTTGGAACCTATTTATACTCATTTTATGAGTCTTGAATGAACAAATGATCATATTCAATCATACACAAACTTAGTCTACATCATTCTTGGGTGATTTATTCACTTTGATTCATCATTCTCTCTTGAGCCATTGAATAGTTCTTAATCTTTGAGAGATATTAGTGAAAGCTTCATTGTTGTACATCTTCTACTCATTAAAGAATGTTCTTTATTGTACTCAATCTTCATTTTGTAATCTTGAGAGTTGTAAGGGTTGTGTGAAACCCTTGTAGGTGAGAATCTACCACCTAGAAAGTAGATTGTGGGTGAGTGTCACCTTTGAAAGAAAGCAACTTGTAAAGGTTTCTCCACTTGAAGGAGTGATTCATAGTGGATTGTGGAATCCTCAAGACGGGGCTCTTGAGGCGTGGACGTAGGCGGAAACCGAACCACGTTAATTCTTGTGTTTGAATCTTCCTAACTCTTCTCTTGCATTTCAATTCATATACTTGTTATATTAATTGTTGTTTAATTCATATACTTATTGTATCAATTGTTTCATTGTGATTCAAACATTGTCTTCCGCTGAATTTAATTGAACCATAATTTTTATTTGGTAATTATTTTGAAAAGTTTGCAATACCTCTATTCACCCCCCCTCTAGAGGTATATATTTGGGCCAACAATTAGTATCAGAGCAGGTGCTCCATATATGTTTATCTTATTGAGCTAAAGATTTGTGCAAACTTGTGTATTTGATTATTTAAAAAGAATGGATTTTGAAAATTATTGTTTTGGTGTACATGTACATGAAATTGATGAATCTACATTTCCTAAATGTGTAAATGAATTTGAAAATGATTTTGATGATGATTGTATTGATAAACCATCTTATGAAGATCTTTTAAGGCTATGTGAATTTGCTTTAAAGAAAAATGATGCTTTGAAAAAGATTAACAAAACTTTGAAAAATGACTTGTCATCTATTTCAAAAGAAAATGAGGCTCTTCAAGAGCTAAATTCAACTTTGGTTAAAAATGTTGAATTTTTAAGAAACACCCCTTCTACCTCAATTTCATCAAGTGACTTTGAAGATTTGAAAAATGAAAATTCTACTTTGAAAAATGAAATTGAGTCTTAAACAAAATTTAAAAATTTGTGAAAATGAAATGTTTCTTTGACAAATGAAAAGTTTTCTTTGATAAAAGAAAGAGACTCTATGAAGAAATAAAAATTTATTTCAAAAATAGCTCATATTTCAAACCTAAAGAGCAAGCTCATGTGATCAAGGCAAGACCCAAGCATATTTCTACTTGCCATAATTGTGGTGGTAAGGGACACATTCGTCCCAAATGCCCAAGACCCAAGGCCAAGACTTTTGTAGACAAGAGTCGACGATATGGCTTGAAAAACCCAACTAGAAAAATTGTGCATGAACCTATACACACACATCACTTTCCTAGATTTATTTACACATGTCATTATTGTGGTAAAAAGGGTCATATTAGACCAAATTGGGCCAACACAGGGGTTAAGCCAGTAAGCAAAAGTTGAGGAGAATGAAGCCAGAGTGGGCACTGAAGATCAAGGATGAAGTAGTGAAGCATATGAACGCTGGATTTCTCCAAGTAGTGGAATATCCCAAGTGGTTAGCTAACATTGTGCCTGTGCCTAAGAAGGATGGGAAGGTTAGAATGTGCGTAGACTTCCGGGATTTGATTAAAGCTTGCCCAAAAGATGATTTCCCGTTGCCACACATAGATATCCTGGTAGATAGCACCGCCAGTCATGTTCTGTTTTCCTTCATGGACGGGTTCTCGGGTTATAATCAAATAAAGATGGCCCCTCTAGATATGGAGAAAACCTCATTCATCACTCAATGGGGGACCTTCTGTTATCGTGTTATGCCCTTTGGCCTAAAGAATGCTGGTTCTACCTATCAGAGAATAACAACCACTTTATTACATAATATGATTCATAACGAAGTGGAGGTGTATGTGGATGATATAATCGTAAAGTCTAAGGATCGAGAAGGCCATGTTGAGGCTCTAGGCAAGTTTCTTCAAAGAATTAAGCAATATAACCTTAGATTGAATTCCCAAAAGTGCGCCTTCGGAGTAACTGAGGGGAAGTTATGGGGATTTATGATCACTCAGAAAGGAATAGAAGTTGACCCGGGAAAGATTAAAGCCATCACGGAGATGCAGCCGCCAAAGACAGAAAAAGAGATTCGAGGATTCTTAGGCAAAGTTCAGTTTATCAGTCGATTTATAACACAATTGACCATGATTTGTGAACCCATCTTCAAGCTTCTTAAGAAGGATGTGCCCACAAAGTGGAATGACGCGTGCCAAGAAGCTTTTGAAACCATTAAGAGGTATTTGAGCAACCTACCAATATTAGTTCCCCCGCGGCAAGGTGAGCCTTTGCTATTTTATTTAGCACTCACTGAAACTGCGATGGGAGCTATGTCAGCTCAGTATCTACCAGAATCTCGAAAGGAGAGTGCGGTGTACTATTTGAGTAAGACGATGACTGGCTATGAGGTTAAATACGATGCATTAGAGAAGACATGTGTGGCATTGGTGTGGGTTACCCAAAAGCTCCGCCATTACATGTTATCTTTTCAAGTACAACTCATTAGTCGCATGGACCCTCTGAAGTACTTATTGGAGAAGCCAGTATTATCCTATAGGATAGCCCGTTGGTTATTGCTATTATCAGAGTTGGACATTCAATATGTGGAGCAGAAATCAGTGAAACGGAGAGCGGTGGCAGAGTTTCTGGTAGAGTATCCATCGTCAGTAGAAAGACCATCTAAGTACCATTTTCCCTATGAAGAGATTCTAGAAGTAAGTGAAGAGCCTTGGAAAGTTTTCTTTGATGGGGCTCATAATAAGAGAGGATGTGGAATAGGCGTATTGTTAGTCACACCTGAGAATAACTTGATACCATTATCCGTCAGGTTATCCATCAACGCAACTAATAATATAGCCGAATATGAAGCTTGTATCCTAGCATTGGAAGCTGCTTTGGAGTTAGGTGTGGAAGAATTGGAAGTATATAGGGATTCCGCCTTGATCATATGTCAGACTAGAGGAGAATGGAAGACTCGGGGTAAGAAGTTGTTATCCTACCATGAATACTTAGAGACTTTGGTGAAAGAATTCCGTCGAATCGACTTCTTTTATCTGTCTAGGTTAAAGAATTAGTTTGCGGATGTCTTAGCCACTCTAGCATTCATGGTAGATATCCCTAAAGATGAAGGCATAACTCCTCTCATAATCGAGTCACGAGAAGAGCCAGCCTACTGTTATGTTATCCAAGAAGGAGAGCCGAATGATGGAAAGCCATGGTACTATGACATTCAGCAGTTTGTAGAAAGAGGAGAGTATCCGAACGAAGCGTCATCCGTAAACAGAAAGACCATAAGAAGGTTAGCCAGTCAGTATATTCTGTGTGGGGGAAGCTGTACCGGAGATCACAGGATGGAGTGCATCTATTGTGCGTCAATAAACAAGAAGCTAAAAGAATAGTGTTGGAAGTACATGAAGGGGCTGGGGCTCCGCATATGAATGGATACATGCTAGCTAAGAAGATCATGAGACTATGGTATTATTGGTCAACTATGGAGAGGAATTGCCATCTGCATGTCAAGAGGTGTCATAAATGTCAAGTGTTTGCAAGTGGAAAACATCAACCCTCGATGCCACTCACTACCATGTCTTCACCATGGCCATTTGCAACATGGGGCATTGACATCATTGGCAAAGTAACCCCCGCAGCATCAAATGGACAAGAGTACATCTTGGTCGCCATAGATTATTTTACCAAGTGGGTAGAAGCTGCATCCTACAAGACATTGAATGCCAAACAAGTAGCAAGGTTCATACAGAATAATATCATTTACAGGAACGGAGTGCCCCACGGGTTCATCTCTGATATTGGACAGCATTTCCGAAAAGAAATCGAAACGCTCCTACAAAAGTATAGTATCAAGCATCACCGCTCATCTCCCTATAGTCCACAGACAAATGGGGCTGTCGAGACAGCAAATAAGAATCTCAAGTCGATATTGAAAAAGACCACCGAGACTTACAATGACTGGCATGGTAAATTACCATTAGCACTGTGGGGATATTGTACTTCCATTAGATCATCGACCGGGGCTACACCTTTTTCACTCATATATGGAATGGAAGATGTATTGCCTATAGAGTTAGAAGTCCCGTCGTTAAGAATTGCCATGGAAAGTCAACTGACGGAAGTGGAATGGGTAAGAAACCGGTATGAAGAGTTAGCTCTATTAGATGAAAGGCGATTGAGGGCACTTTACCACATTCAGGGGTATCAAAGAAGAATAACCAAGGCGTTTGGTAAAAAAGTGAAGCACAGAGGTTTGAAGAAAGGTGATTTAGTACTAAAAGAGATCCGAGCACCGATCCACGACCCGCGAGGAAAGTTCAAGCCCACATGGGTTGGCCCTTACATCATCAGAGAAATACTGTCAGGCGGAGCTGTGAAGATTGCAGACATTGACAGGAATGAATTCTCTCAACCTACCAATTTGGATCAATTGAAGAAGTACCATTTATAAAAAAATAATAATAAAAAAGAGCCCGCTAGGTAGAAAACCCGAAAGGGCTGCCTAGGCAAAAGTTAGGGTATTCAAATAAAATAAAATAAAATAAATCAAGCTCGCGAAGTAGAAAACCTGAAAGGGCTGCTTAGGCAAAAGTTAGAGCAAGCAAAAAAAATAAAAAATAAAAGTGGACTTCTTCAATTTGATTTATGAACTACGAAGACCTGATTCCCCAAATATTACAAAGAGTTAGAGAAAAATGAAAAGAGAATGCATCAAGGACGGGGATACGTAGGCAGCCATAAAGTTACCTTGGGTGCGGTCTATTTCTTGTAATAACATCAAGAGTTTGGTTCAATTGTAATTATTAAGGGATATTTGTTGAGATTTTAATAAAATTGATATTTATTCATCCATAAAGGGTAGAATCCTTTTGAAAGATTTATTACCTGCCATGTGTATCCATAATTCCTACTTTCTTCAAATCTTACATTGCTTAGAAAAGTAAAATAAAAAAATAATCCCTAATCTACTCTAAGTCCTTCTCGCTCTGCGGGCTTAGGCTTCATTCTCATTTCTCCTATTTCTCTTAGTTGTCCTAACTCGTGACGCATCTGGTGGAAGTGACGAACCTTCCGACTGAACTGTAACTCGAGAATCATAAACGAGGCTTCGAACCTTATCCTTCATGGCCTGCACCTTTGAACCCAAGTCTTGTTTAAGCCAAGCCCGATACTCCCCATCAAGCCTAAATGGCCCATTGCAATCCCCTACCTGACTCAAACATAAGCCTGAAGCCCATTTCTTCACAGCTCAAGATACCAAAAAAGGAGTAGCCGCCTCTACCCCATGAACATGCCCTTTGATAAGGAGGTTTGTTTGAGCATGGCCTATTTGGCGAAGCACGCGAGAAGCCCAGTAAAATGATGTATGCTTTAGGCCCATAAGCTTCACCTGACAACACCCCGAAGTGTGTAGTACATACTCTTCACCACAGTCCCATATAGCCACATGCCACTAAATATCTCTCCAAATCAGAGAAGAGAAGAAGATGATCATATCCTGAATTGAGCGACGCTCAAAAAACAAAAGCTTACGCAAACAATAATTTTGGGACAAATGTTTTGGCCCATCAAGAGGAGTGATCAGCTTGAGTCTTTCAACCAACCACATCTGAAGAAGAATGGGGCTACCCCTAATACAAGAAGCAGAGTTGGAGTGGAAGTGGTCAATCCCGTTTAGAGTTTCAGCTAGCACCAGAGGGATAATGTTGTGAGACTTCGACAATGGTAGAATAAGCTCACATATTTCAATGGGTACGAAAGTGGTTCCGTTTGAAACAAGAAAACAACCCACTATGCATAAGGCAAGTGCATACTGGGTAGGCCTATAAAGAGCTAGTGATTTTCCCCCTTCCCTCAAGAAAAATGAAGCTAGTTTGAGAAGATCAATGGAATTTTCATGGATATATAAAGAAGCTTCCCTAGGCGAGAGTTCAAAGAGAGAAGAAAAGGTTTGGAAGTAACCTCAACGGATGGTAGGAAAGTTGAAAGGGCCATTAGCAGAAATATTCATCAAAGCACAAAATTCTTCAAATAAAGGACATACCTCTTCACAGTTGAAGCGAAATACATGAAGATTAGAGTCCCAGAAGTGGATCACAGAGTTAAGAAGCTTGTCTTCAAGCTTCACATATATGACAGAGAAAGAACCATGAAGTCAAGCCAAACCGTGCAAACACCTTCTTGTCTTCTGCCCGCATTCTTGCCACGAATAGGTTGATGATCAACTTGAGAGCTTTCATTGTGTTTAGTGTGATGAAAGTGAGCATAGAGGTGTGTTTTTATAGCTTTTTGGCAAAAGAAATCGAGTTAGAAGCGAAGTAGGACACTCAAAGAGTCAAAAAACGTCAAAATATTCGAAAATTTGAAATTAGGGTCAATGACCATCCCACTAGGGACGGCCAACCGTCCCCTAGGGATGGCCAACCGTCCATGGAGGGATGGTCATCCATCCTTGATCCTAAATTTTGCCTAACTTTGACTTTTTCAAGACCTTTTGACGCCCGGTTTGACTTTTTGCTCAATTTTCGTCAGTTTTGACCTATTTTCGGGTTAAAATTGAACCAAAAAAGCAATTAAAACATATTTGTATTCTCATTAGGATATAATTACATGCCAAATCAGGGTTTTTAGTGCATACATAGAGAAAAGTTACATAGAAAACCCTAAGTGGGCCTCCTATAGGCCTAATAATACAAAATCATCTCCGCCGAGATGATTTCCTCATTCCCCGTGAACCCGATGCCTCATGATCCCCTCTTAATCCATGGCACTCCTGTGAAAGCTGGCTCGAAGCCTGCAAACCCAAAGCTTAGGTGAGATTGGTGAAGAATGAAATCATCGGTGATTGAAAGAGTAGAGAGAAAGTTACCTGTACAGCTATGTTCGCATTATGTGCATCAAGATTCACCCTTTGAAGTTCTCTAGTAAATGATGCACTCCTCAGTGTATGATGCGGGCACCTGGAAGGTCGAAAGATTCAAAATGTTAGGAGAGAAAGAGCTACATATGATAAAGGGTGAAAGTACGATGATTACCGAAGTATAAGAATGAACAATATGTAGGTATTCATTATAAGGCACTCGAGTGATTGGCCTTTGAACAAAGCTGACATCCTCAATGACTTGCACCTACCAAGGAACAGGTGGCAAAGAAGGAGCAGAGGATGAAGGCTCGCCCTTACTAGGAGCCGCAGTAGTTGTAGGATGGGAAGTATGCCATCGGGCTCGACGACCCTAACAAAGAAAGAGATATGAGGAATAATGTATGAGAAAAGGGGTAAAGCAATTAAGAGAAAGTTCGATAACTCAGTAGGTGGAAACCCTGATACTAATGGACGCATCAGATAATGCTGATAGAATGTGCAATAATCCTCATGCGGACGATGGAAAGCATCCGCAAATACACCAGCCATGGCGTCTGCTAAGGCATGGTCTGTCAATTTATCAGCATGCCTCATAGAGGGAGGTGCATGAGGCACACGAGTAACAGAATAAGCCACACAAAGTTGAGCACGCACTCTTTCCACAAGGTACCAATACCTGCCAGAAGGCCCTTCGAACAGAATCCTCTTATGTGACATCTCAATTACAGAATTAAGTTGAGCATGCATGGGACTTCTCCAATGACGTCAAGGGTTCCATTTAACCTGAGGACAAGGTACATTAGAGAAAGTTTGAGCATTAAGAAAGGAAAACAAAAATGAAGATGGCTACCTTATTAGAACGCAACCCTGCAAGAAAAGCGCGACTATAAGCATAATCATGCCTATGGGCAATGGCATTTACTCGCCGATCTGGGGCATAACGAGCGAGGGTTGGCCAAGAAAAGTCATTAGCAATTAGCGTAACGCTATTCAGGTCGAGATACTCATGAGCCCATACCTGCAAAATACGTGCATTGTCAGAAGATAAGTAAAGGAAAGTTTATGATATTTTCTTAAAATAAGTGAGTATACCTCCCAGACAAATCCCATGCGTCCAAAGTCGGTGCATACTCCTCGAGACCGACAGCACATGGTCCTATACATGGTGGCCAAGGCAGCGCCACCCCAGTCATATTGAGAAATAGTATCAATATCTTCCAAACTAGCAAGAAGGCCTAGAGGGGCCAAATCAGCTGTACCTGCAAAAAGAGTACATGAAAGCAGGTACAAAAGGAAAGCCCGCACGATGTGATCAGGATCTCCCCCTTCAGGCATATTGTTAAAGGTATTAAAGAGAGTATTTCGGCGAACTGATTTCTTCACAATCTCCATATCAGCTGCCCCAAGATAGGTATCTAAGTCAGTCAAGTTCTTGCTTGCACCATCATAGAAATTCAAAGGGCGACCCCCAATGGAAAGTCCCGTGATCATGGTAAAGTCAAGAGGGGTCATGGTCATCTCCCCAAATTCAAAATGGAACATGTTGGTGGTATCCCACCAAAGCTCAGATAAGGCCATAAGGGCCTGTCAATCCATAGTATCAACCCAAAGTGAGTCAATGAAGTCTCCAAAACCAATCCTTCAAATAGTAGCCTTAACATGTGGTTGGAGAGTATCCATTTTGGCCCACCATCCAATAATGCCCTGTAGAGAAGACCGAGTCCTGATGTCGAACTCTGGCTGTAAAGATAAAGATTAATGGATTAGAGGTATAGAGATAAGTTACGCTAATTCTTTGAATCAAGGATACAAAATTAATTCACAAAGTGACACATTTTCAAAAATGTTCAAATTTTATGGTTTGTCAATTGTGAGTTATTAATTCTATATCAAGGATTAGCATAATTTATTTAAAATGCCATATGACTTCTTTTCATGAAAATTGAATTAGAAATAAAAATCTTAAGAGAATAGAATTTTGAAAATCATGAAATAGATACTTAGCATAAGTTTTGAAATAAAATTATGGAAATGACACTTTAAGCAATAGTGTTTTAAATAATAAGCTAAGTCTCAATTCATGAAAATTTTTTATATGTGCATTACTTGAAATATTTTGAAAACCTATCATGATATGATTATTTTGAAAACATTTGAAAAAGCATGATATGATGAATTGATTTGAAAAATTAGAAATTGCCTCCTTTTAGGCATTTTAACAAACACCTAGTGTGCACATTTTTTAAAATGATTGTGAAAACTTGTCATGAAGCTTTTGAAAGTATCCAAATGTTGTTTGAAACACATTTGAATCATGGCATGAGAAATTTAAATCAAAAAAATCAAATTCTAGTCTTTTGGGAATTTTATCAAACACTTGGTGGGCAACATATCAAGCTTGCAAAGCTAGTGAAATGGAGCTCCCAGGCTTTGCCAAATAAAAATTTCATAAATACAAGTCATCAAACAATATCCAAAGATCAATATTGAAGCATCTAGACATCAATGATTCAATGAAAGAGCATAAAAAGTAAGCTTATCTCTTGTATAGTGTGGATGTGAGAGAGATGATCATGGGGCTCCAATAACAAGCTTGTATTGTTGGGATCATGTGAGGGGGCTTTGTAACTCTTCATCTTCATGTATGGATACTTTGATTCATACCTATTTGACATGAGTATAGGTAATAGATAAGTTTGAGAAAATGGGTATAGTTATATGTGTATTTGGGTTTTGGATCCCCAAATTGAAATGCAAGGATGAAATCCTAGGCTTTTGATTCGCCAACTAAGATGAATAGCAACACTTGAAGTGTTTGGAGTATGAATTAAATGGAATGAAATCAAATTTGATGGATTTTTGAGTGAAATTGGGATTTCTAGAGAGAGAAAGTCTTAAAATAGGATAAAATTTGAAGTGATATGCAAATGGGTGTCAAAACACCTAAATAGAATATGATGGCTCGGGTGGCCGTCCACCAAGGGACGGCTGGCCGTCCACCTTGGACGGTTGGCCATCCTTGGTTGGATGGTCATCCATCCTTGATGCCCAATTTTGACTTTTGTTTGGCTTTTGAAGCCCATTAGGCCCAATTTTGACTTTTTTGGCCTATTTTGATCAATTTTGACTCATTTCCTTTCAATTTTTGATTTAGTAAAGTGCATTGGAGTGAGATTGAATGATATTCGATGAGTATATGAGAAATAAAGAGGAATTGGTGCATGCAAAAATGAGAATTAAGTGATTGTGAATAGGAAAGTTCACGAGAAATGATGAATTTTTGGTTGAAAACCATGAGATATAGAAATGAATGAGTGAAAAGATTGTGTAAACAAGTTTGTAATCATGAAGTGATTATGAATATATTTGATATGGTGAGATTGTGAAACCCATGAAAGGGATTGTGAAGATGAGTGAACCCATGAAGGGTGGCTAATGAGAAAAGCTCATTTTGGAGGCCCAAATCCATAGGTCTTTGTGAAATTGATAAAGTATACATGAAATGTATATAAGAATAAGAATCAAGTAATGTGGATGATGTTAAGATATGATATGTTAGCAAGTTTTAAGATGATTGGAAATGAAATTTCCAAAAAGAAAATCTTGAGATAACTAGAAATGAAATTTCTAAGGCGAGTTGAAGACTCCTAAGTTTTAAGATGATTGGAAATGAAATTTCCAAAAGGATTGAAAATCCTTGAGATAACTAGAAATGAAATTTCTAGGTTGAAAACTCCCAAAGTTTTAAGATAATTGGAAATGAAAGGATTGAAAATCCTTGAGATAACTAGAAATGAAATTTCTAGGTTGAGTTGAAGACACTCAAGTTTTTAGATAATTGGAAATGAAAATCCCTGAGATAACTAGAAATGAAATTTCTAAGGTGAGTCGAAGACTCCCAAGTTTTTAGATAATTGGAAATGAAATTTCCAAAGAATTGAAAATCCTTGAGATGACTAGAAATGAAATTTCTAGGGTCGAAGACTGCTAAGTTTAATGAGAATTGGAAATGAAATTTCCAAAAGAATTGAAAATCCTTGAAATAACTAGAAATGAAATTTCTAGA
Organism: Hamamelis virginiana; assembly: GCA_017140935.1. Taxonomy (NCBI): domain Eukaryota; kingdom Viridiplantae; phylum Streptophyta; class Magnoliopsida; order Saxifragales; family Hamamelidaceae; genus Hamamelis; species Hamamelis virginiana. The sequence goes on along the minus strand of JAESVK010000900.1, from coordinate 107,430 downwards.
GCAAGTTAATTGGAAATGAAATTTCCAAAAGGATTGAAAATCCTTGAGATAACTAGAAGTGAGACTTCCAGGAAGAGAGAATTTGAAACGAAGCTTTCAAGATGCTTTTGATAGTTAAGGTAAGTAATTGGTTTGATTATCCCTCTTTTGTCGTGGCAAAAATGGGATGTCATTTTATTTTGTTGATATTCATGGTATTCACTGGAGAAGCCATGAATATCAACGAGGGGCTTCTGTAGACATCCATTTTTGACCATGAATATGGTCATTAATGATTGCCTTTGATTCAAGGTGAGATAGGGTGTCAAAACCCTAAGTTCCCAGTTTTATCCTTTATGGATAGTTAGTTAGAGGTCATTATCACATGTAGGTTTTTAGGTCAGATTGAGTCGATTCTTTTTGCATTAGGTTTTTAGAGAGTCTAGGAACATCCCTGCAAAATTTTATGGCATTCTGAGCCAGGCTTGATAGAAAATAAGGCCTTTTGTGACTTGAAGGGCAGTACTGTCCTTTGAATCACAAAAGCTCTGAATGACTGTCAATCTTGTCTCGAATGATCTCGAGGCTTTGGCATAGATATTTAAATTGTGTTTGGTAGCTAAGTTGATTAGTGACAAGGTCTGTGGAACCTTCTGGCTCATGTTTGGCTCTGAAGGCTCAAAAAGCCCTTTTAAGCCCAGATTAGGGTTTAGACTGGAAGCGACCGGGATTCAATATTTTTATCAAACCAAAGCCTTTAGAGGCTTCAAAACACTTTCTTAAAACATTTTAAAACTTTTTTCAAGGAGAAGAAATGATTTCGAGAGCAATCGGTTAGCAGATTTCAAAACCCTAATTTGGGTCCGGCAGGCCCTAAACAGCTAATCGGTCGACTTTTCCGTAAAAATTTGACCTTAGTCAATGAAATTTCACTTCAAAGACTTCTTAAAACATGGAGAATTGAATCACGATCGTTTTAGCGCTTGAATCGTCAAATTTGGACTTAAAACGGACCCGAAAAGCCGAAAAAAGCCAAAATCGGGTCGAAACGGGCTGAGACAGGCCCACATAGGGCAAATTTGGGATGGAGAATCGATGATCGTCCACCAAAGGACGGCCAACCGTCCCAAGGAGGATGGCCATCGGTCACTCTAGCCAATAATTGCATAGCTTCAGTGATTTTTCTGCCCGGGACTCTTCCAAGCCTTGCCATGTGTCCAATTTGGCCATAGGGACTTTGGGATGAGTTTGAACACCTTGGAAGGCTAGTTTAGAGCCCTTGGATCATTCCTAAGAGATTTAAACTCAGCCATTGATCAATTTTAGGCCTCCCTATAAATAGAGGGCTCTGAAATCAGTTTTAACACACAGAATAAGCATTAGAGAGCTAGCTTGGAGAGTAGAGGCTTGAGCAATTGCACAAGCTTCCCCCATAGCACTCTAGCTATAGTTTTGAGGCCCTTGAGGTCCTTGGAGTCCTTAAAGTTTGAAGAGAAGGCTTGGAGCAAGTGGGAAGGATGCCAAGAAAGAGGTTAGTAGAGTTATAAGTTTTCTTGCATTCTTTTTTTTTTTCTTCTTCTTCTTCTATGATCATGCTAGATTAGGTTTTTTATTTCTTTAGTATGCATAGGATTTAGTTCACTGTTAGTATGCATGATAGGATTTAGTTCATTGTTAGTATGCATGATAGGATTTAATTCATTATTTATCTAGTATGCATAATAAGATTTAGTTTATTAGTATGCATGATAGGACTTAGTTTACATGATGAGGATTAGAATATAATAGGATTTAGTTTACTAATATGCATGATAGAGGTTAGTATTATGATCTTCTTTTTATATGAATGCAGGATAGGAGTTTGAGTCTTTTTCCATGTTAGAGAATGCATGTTATTTTATACCTTTATTCTTAAATATGTCTTTTGATGCTTGGGATGATATACAAATTTTGTTCGAGGGAGCATGCAAAGGTAAGTCTCTTCCCTTGTGTTAATTAGAATGAACATGATTTGAGTTTATTGTATTTTATGCATGTTATTCATAGGTTGCATTTAGTGCATTTTTCATCATTTTTATTCATTATTTTAGGGTTTTAAGTACACTTCAAGACTACTTTCAAATCTGTCCATGGGTTTAAAGTGGCTTTAAAGTGTATTAAAACTCATTTTTTAGGCCCAAACTAACTTAGAAACATGTCTAGGTTCCAATAACTAACTTAGATTGCATTTAGGACATTTTCATGCATTGTTTATATTCTTTAATGCATTTTTTATGCATTTTCCAGAAATTCCAGCATGCATTATTTAGTATTTTAGGTACTTAGATTGACTTTAAATTAGCTATAAAGCCTAGGATTAGGGGGTCACTTGACCTCACTTAGGACTCTTCTTTGTTGTAAGAATTACAATAAGAATAGAATTCTATTTTACCTAGGAATCTACTTCGAGAATAAGTCTAAAAAGTGATTTTGAAAGAATTCAAAATGGAATGAAATTACATCTCTCATAACAAGTGTTTTGATCAAACTCAAACTCTCGAAGCTAGAGTCCAAGATAAGATAGAATCTCTACAATTATGTGGTTTATTACAATAGGAGAGTCCTAGGGTAATGGAACTACGTGGATTTTGATCCTTATCAAGCAATTGGTAAGGTACGTAGGCAGTCAATAGGGCGCAAGTACAATCTTAGGTTGACTCTTGTCTCCTAAGATCATTAGGTTTCTTTTATTCTTTTATATCTATTATTATTATCTAGTATTATATATACTGCTTTTTGGTTGATTAGATATGATAGGTTGTTTTTTTATGAGATTTTGATAAAGCCCAAACTTAATTAGGAGACCTTTAATTAGGGCGAGGTGGGTGCCTACAAGGAATTCCTTGGAACCTTCCCACTTCGTAACCTAGCCCCCGTATCCAACTTTGATTCAAAGACCATGCTTTTCCAAAAAATGGGGTCAATGTTTTATTGAAAATAAAACTCTTTTTGTGGTTTCCTTGTTCCCTAAAAATAAGGTGGCGACTCCCAGTTTTTTACAAACTCTTATCCTTTGTTAAAAACCCAATCTTGAGTGGATAATAGAGAAGGATAAATGTGGATAGTAGAGAAGGATAATAGAGAAGGATAAATCGAGACGGATAATGAATAATCCACAATCCACTCAGAACCTCAAAGTGAACGAGAGGCCTCCTGATCCATCGGGATATCTAGGTTGACTGGTTCACAACAGGCATATTAATTTGAATTGTCTTCAGTCTCGGATGGTCTTCGATTCCTCGACAGTGATGAGGAATGACCACATACAGGTGGATATTCTAAAAGCAAGCAGTGCAGGCTAGTGAATATACCAAGAGTATGCAGACATATTAATTTGTATTGTCTTCGGCCTCGGAGGGTCATCTAACTCCGAGGAGCTAAGTTAACCCGGCATAATCTTCTAGTCTCGATCGGCTTTCATGTCTTATGTGCTGATAAATATACCAAAATATGTGCTAATTGTCTTGATGAAGCATAAATATACCAAGGTATGAGCTGATTGTCTTGATGAAGCATAAAAATACCAAGATAAGTGTCGTTTTGATGAAACATTAATATACCAAGATACGAGCTGATTATCTTGATGAAGCATAAAGATACCAAGATAGGTGCCATCTTGATGAAGCATAAATATATTAAGATATGAGCTGACTGACTTGATGAAGCATAAATATGCCAAAATAGGTGCTGGTCGTCTTGACGAAAGATAAATATACAAAGGTATGTGCTGACTGCCTTGACGAAGTATAAATATACTAAAAGTATGATGTCACATAAGATTAACTTTAGCGGTCTTCAATCCATAAATTGATTAAAGCACCCTCTTGTAGTGTAATGAGAAATCCAACATACCTGTTCACAACAGGGACCAAAAAAAAAATGTACCTTAAAGAGTTTATGCAAGTTGTTGTGAAAACTTTAAAACTTCTCGGGAAGCACAAAAGGTGTAAGCTGCACATGCATTTGATTGTAAAAAATATCAAGTATTTGAGAAGCCAAAACCTGTGTGAGCCGTGCATTATGAAAAAACAAATTTGGAGTCAGACAATTTGTGCTTTGACTGCCTCAAGAAAATAGTGCAAATTTTCTAAAGGATGTGGTGAAGCTTGCACAAATTAGAAAATTTACATTTGATTGTGGATGAACAGGAACAATGAATTCAAATCAATTGCTTGGTGTTGTTCTCTCCCAAGTAGACCCGCATTCTTGGTCTTTCAAGTTGAAGTTAAAATCTACTCAAAAGAAGGATACTCACAAGTGGGTTTTCAATTCAAGTTACACTTTTCAAGGTATATGTTGTTGTGTAGATAGTGAACATCAAATCCATTCAAGAAGAAAATTTTGCTTTTTGCCAAAGTTCAACTGAAAAGAATAAAAATCAAAATCAAAGAAAAGAACTGCCTATATATTGTTACTAGTGAAGCTCTTTTGTTGTGCTATTCAAATCAGTGAACTATTTTATTCCTTTCATGAACGAGATGGGACTAAATAAAAAATCAAGTATTAATACTTGGCATTTATGTATGCCCAAATCAAGACCAGTGAAAAAAAAAGGGGGGGGGGCCTAAACCAGCAAGACGTGCGCAAAGGGCATGCAGTGGGTTAATGACAGTATTTATGTGTGTTAGATACAAGCAATTCAAGTAAAGACAAGGAGATAAAATTGAAGACAAGTTCTGATAAAGCAAAAGCAATTATGTGCAGAGAATTTGAAAAAAAAAAAAAATAAATAGAGGACACAAATTAGACAACCTATAAAAGGGGCAAGGCGGTGGAAGAATTCGGCCTTTGACAATCTGCTAAGGATTACTGCCTTGGAAATCAAAGAGAAGCTTATTTGTAATGCTCCGTTTGGTAGGAAGGATGGAAAATAGAAGGAAGGAAAGTATGAGGGATGGGCTTTCTTTCCTTGGGGGAGGAAAACCCTTTTTCCTTCCTGTGTGTTTGGTATGATGGATGGAAATGTGGTTTCCTTCCTTCCATGTGTTTGGTAAATTGGGAGGAGGGAAATGAAGTAAAGAACCTAAATTACAATTATACCCCCATATATGTTTAACCAAAATGACATTATACTACTAAATTCTAATAACCATTAAAAAGATTCAGTTATATGTTCATAATTGAGAAATGATAATTTTATAAGTGGGTCTCCGATGAGAATTTTTTTTAAATTACTTTTTGTCAGAAAAACAAATTCTAATATTTATGAAATTCTCTTTCTCAGCTCCTTTCTTGGAAAGGTTGAGGAGTTTAAACCAAAAAACTGATGTTAAAATGGTCTTTTCAAAACCCACATAAGCTGATTTCCAGTTTTCCTTCCACTTTTCCGTCTAAAATTGGGCGGATTGAATACCTCCATTTTTCCCCCCACTTTATCCCCCATTTTCCCTCCACTTTTCCCTTCCCTCCATACCAAACATGTCTCAAATCTCTCTTCCCTCCACTTTTCCCTCCTCCCCTTTCCCTCCTCCCACTTTTCACTTGTAACAAATAGGCCATAAGTGTTGTAGAGAGGACTCCAAGTTAGACTTAAATTGGAATTTTTAGAAGCGGTTGCCTATGTTAGCTGGAGTGGGTTGCCTGAGGTCACTTGTGGTGCACCTCTGAGAGTATAATTTCACACAGAAACACACTTTAAATTGAACTTTGAAAAACAAATAACAAACACACTCTGATGAAATTCACAGATTACAACACTCAGCTTCTCTATCACTCTAACTCTCTACTTCACTCCACACACTTTGCACTACACTACATACACATATTTATAACCGAAATCAAACGGACAAGCTGCCGGACAAGCAGCCAACAAGCTGCCCTAGAAGCCACCCTACAGTAAGTCTACAGCCACCCTTCATGCATAAAAGTCTTCAGCAGCAGCACCCTTCTTTTCAACAAATTCAATCATTCATTAATGACACCGATTTTGTCGGTGTGAAAGTCTTCAATCAAGTTTATATTTCAACAACCCCCTTAAACTTGATTCTTTGTCTTCATTCCAAGCAACATCTTCAATTTTGAAAATACATCATACTTTAGTGGCTTTGTGAATATATGTGCAAGCTGATCATATGTTCTACATGATATCAATTCTACTTCTTTATTCTTCACATGCTGTCTGATGAAATGATATCGAGTATCAATGTGCTTGCTCCGTTCGTGATACACAGGGTTCTTTGCTAATGCTATTGCTGAACGATTGTCGATATAGATTTCGGTGGGATTGTCTGGTAGAATTCCTAAATACTTCATCACATTTCTGAGCCATATTCCATGACAAACTGTTGAACTGGCAGCAACATACTCAGCTTCACAGCTTGATAGCGTCACAATCGCTTGCTTCTTGGATGACCATGTAAATGCCGTATTTCCTATGAAAAAAACAAACCTTGTTGTGCTTTTCCTTTCATCCAAGTCTCTTCCCCAATCACTATCCGAGTAGCCAATAAGACTGAAATTCTCTGTTGTTGTATAGAATAAACCTTCATTAAAAGTGCCCTTGATGTAGCGGAGGATTCTCTTAGCTGCATTCAAATGAGAGGGCGTCTCCATATATCTACTTATCAGTCCTACTCCATAAAGTATATTTGGTCTGGTGCATGCCAGATGTCTCAAACTTCCAACTAAGCTTTTTAAATAAGTTGAATCAACATCACCTTGCTCATTTTTCCTCAATTCTAATCCTGTTTCAACAGGAGTAGAGACAGGATTACATTTATCCATGCCAAACTTCTTGAGAATCTCCCTTGCATAGTTTTCTTATGAGATGAAGATTCCCTCTTCGCTTTGTACAACTTCAATTCCAAAAAAATGAGCCATTAAGCCCATATCTGTCATGTCGAACTCTCTAACCATACTTTTCTTGAATGATTCGAAAGATCAAATCATCCACATACAAATATACGAACAATGTATCTTCACCATCTTTCTTCATATACAGTGCATGCTCATAAGGACATTTCTCGAATCCATTCTTCTTGAAGTAATCATCAATCCTGGTATTCCATGCACGCTGAGGTTGCTTTAAACCATAAAGCGCTTTATTCAACATGTATACTTTGTTTTTTTGGCCTTTCTTCACATATCCCACAGGCTGATCAACATAGATTTCTTCATCAAGAAATCCATTTAGAAATGCTGACTTCTCATCCAGCTGGTAAATCTTCCACTTTTGCTGAGCAACAATAGAAATCATCAATCTGATGGTTTCTAGTCTGGCAACAGGGGCAAAAACTTCTCCATAGTTGATGCCTTCTTTCTGCTTGTACCCTTTGGCAACAAGCCTGGCTTTGTATCTCTGGACTTCTCCTTGAGCATTTCTCTTGGTCTTGTAGACCCATTTGACTTCAATGGACTTACGGCTTTTCGGGAGAGTAGTCAACTCCCATGTCTTGTTCTTTTCAATGGATTCAATTTCTTCATCCATTGCTCTTCTCCATTTGTTATCTTTGTCAACTTCTTCAAAGCAAACTGGATTACAACTCATCTGTAGACAGAATAGCGTAAACTCATCATCATATATGAGATCTGTATTCTCATATACATCTTCTAAGCTTCGGACCCCTCTTGTCCTCATATCAGATAGTTCTCCTGCCACTAACTCTGGAGTTTCATTTCTTTCTGGCAAGGGATGAACACTTTATGGTGTCTGTGGCTCTTCTTATCTTGGTTGAGCTGGTTCCTCTTCTTCAACAGTCAGCTCTGCATTTCTGGAAGATTCAACTTGGTCCCATCTCCAGGATTCATTTTCTTCAAAAATGACATCTCTGCTATAGAATACTCTTTTGGTAATAGGATTATACAGCTTGTATCCCATGGTTCTGTCACATATCCAACAAGGATAAACTTCTCTCATTTATCCTCAAGTTTGGTACTTCTGGCTTCTGGAATTTTAGCATATGCAATGCATCCGAAAACTCGAAGATGACTCACACTTGGCTTGTGAGTACTCCATGCTTCATACGGTGTCACATTCTCCAAACTTCTTGTGGGGCACCTGTTTAAAAGATAAACTGCACATGAAACTGTTTCAGCCCAAAAACTCTTGGTAAATGACTTTTCCTTCAACATGCTCCTAGCCAGGTTAAGAAGTGTGCGATTCTTTCTTTCAGCTACACCATTTAGCTGTGGAGGGTAGGCTGGAGTAAACAGATGCCTAATTCCTTTCTGCTTGAGGAATTCTTCAAATTCGCCTGCTGTATATTCACCACCTTGATCTGATCGAAGCATCTTGATTTGATAGCCACTTTGTTTCTCCACAAGAGCTTTGAACTCTTTGAAGCTGTTAAACACTTCTGATTTCCTCTTTAAAAAGTATACCCAAGTTCTTCTGCTGTAATCATCAGTGAAAGTGAGAAAATACTTATTTCGTCTGTTTGATTCTGGATTTAACGAACCACACACATCAGTGTACACTAACTCGAGTGGCTTGATTGCTCTCCAATCTGCTTGCTTTCCAAAGCTGTTTCTGTATTGCTTGTTAAGAACACAGCTTTCACATAGCTCATTAGGATGCTGAATGTTTGGAAGACCTTTCGACATCTTCTTGTTTCCCAATTATCTTAGACTCTCAAAATTGAGATGTCCAAATCTGAGATGCCACAGCCAGTCTTTATCATTGACGACACTTTTGAGACATTTCGGTGTATCATGATGAACAGTTAATGGAAACATCCTGTTCTTCGTCATCTTTACTCGAGCAATCAGCTTCCCTCAAGTATCTGCAAGCGTTAAGTGCATATCTTTTAGGCTAATATGATATAACCTTTCTCCAGGAGTTGTCCATATGTTGGTCTTCATGTCTGGAACATAGTAGACATTGGAGATGAAAGCATGATCACCATCCCTTCGTTTGATCAGAATATATCCTCTTCCCTGGACTGGAACTTTTAAGAGATCGCCAAATGAGATTTCTCCACGAACCTTCTCATCAAGTTCTGTAAAGAAATTCTTTCTGCCAGTCATATTACTGGCTCTAGAATCAAGAAACCAAATATTTTAGTCTTGTTCAGTTGAGCTGTGTGCCATCAAGCTCATCGAGTTTCCAGCAACTTCTTCTTTTTCTGCAAAATTAACTTTGTCGCTAACTTCATTTGCTGGTGGCGATCGACATTCATAGCTATAATGACCATTTTTGTGACAGTTGTAGCATTGAATGGTGCTTTTGTCAACATTATGGTGCTTTTGTCAACATTTGGACGATTGTTGTAACCGCCTCTTCTTCCTCTTCCTCTTCCTCTTCCTCTAGGAGTGTTGTTTTGCTGTCCTCCATTGTTTTGCTATCCTCTTCACTACCACAAAAAAAGGATTAGAAGACAACTAAAAACTGTCTTCATAGACATACGAGGACAGTTAGGAAACTGTCTTCCCTAGCCGTGTCTTCTAAAGTCCGGACCCTTTTGAAGACAGTTTTTAGCTGTCCTCGTATCTTAACCTTCGAAGACAGTTTTTAGCTGTCTTCATATATGTCTCTTTTGAAGACAGTTTTTAGCTGTCTTCATATCTGTCTCTTTTGAAGACAGTTTTTAACTGTCTTCATATATGTGTATTTTAAAGACAGATAAAAACTGTCTTCATATTGTGATATTTTAAAGACGACTAAAAACTGTCTTCATATCTGTGTTTCAAAGACAACTAAAAACTGTCCTTAAAAGGCTTCTTCTTTTTTTTTTTTCATTTTAATTGATATGTTAACCTGTTAATTTAGGCAACCTGTAAGTGTGCCCTGTAAACCTGTACACGTTTCTAATTGGTAATATGTATCAAAACTCCTATATGCATATGAATTGAGTACGTATATAAAAAAAGCGCTAGCAAACATAATAAAAATATTTTCATTCACTTCATTAAGACCAAACATGTACCCCATATATAACCAAAATCATATAAAAGCTATTGTGTTAAATTTAATTTGGAAACACTCCTTCCAAATAACATGCATATAAATTGCAAACAAGCGATTTCAATTACAGACTTCATCCATTCAATTGAAGTCACAATGGATATACATGAATCACGCTATCTAGATTTCATATCCCTTCCAAAAGTCTTTGCGCAACCAACTTTGCGTTTCGATGCAACT
>JAESVK010000900.1:71598-97321 GCA_017140935.1 Hamamelis virginiana | reverse complement strand
TGGATTTCTAAATTAAACTAGTAGCATTTCATCCTTAGGAAAGTATGAAAAGAAATAAACTTGTTTTTCGAGACGAAAATCCGGCAGAGTTTCCTCTATTTTTGCAATATTTTTCCTGTCAAATTAATAGTATATATCACTTCTATAATTATATACAAACTATATTTCAATCATATGGCGCCTTCCGCGCCTCCTATATCATCAGCAACCAACAATCACCAAGAGAAGTAGAAATTAATACATATTAGATAAGAAGGTTTATACCTGAAGATGAATATATCTTCAATCTAACAAAATAGAACTAGACGGCACAAAATCTATGTTTCCAACATTGCAAAATGGGGTTTGGCTTGCACGTACAGTCTCAACTACAATATCAAATACACCTCTATGAGTATAAAAGATATAATAAATTTATATCTCAAACGATATCACTATCATATCTAGTTAGGTGATTTACCTGTCAAAAAATTACTTTGCCTTTTTCTCCTCTTATCAAAAAGCCCAGTTCGTGCAGATATATAGTTCCAATGGCTCCAATGAATTACCAAAAAATGTCACCAAAATGGGAGCCACTCCAAGTTTGGAGAAATTTTCCTTTGACATCATCCAAAAAACTGTCCATCCATTTTTTTACATCAAAAAAAGTACCAACCACTTCACATATTATCTCGAACGAAATTCATGAATTCTAATCGAACTTCATCAATTTCGGCATCGGAATAGCTTTCAACACTGCAAAACTGCAAAGACATTATATAACACAAACCATCTCAATATATACATATTGAAGAGTACATTAATATGGATTGATTATAGTTTTTATTATCCCACCAATTGTGCCAAATGGGTCCCAGGTGAGTGAATAATATCCCTCATATAGCGCATGACATAATAGCCACACTCCACGTCACCGGACTGTCTTGGGCACTACACACAACAGATATTAATATATTTGCTAAGCATTATGTTGAAGTCAGAAAAATATAACGCTATGTCTTCTTGTACATGAAAATATGTCGAATAAGTTAAAGTACCGTTGCGTTCAGAGTCGTTGCATTCTTTGTGCTATTTGAGAACTTAGAGCTGTAATTCAATTTTTTACAAGCACTGCAATACACACCATCATATTGATTCAAATAATACTAATATTGCCAAAAATCAAATAAATATGACTTTAACATAGGGAAGTAGAACTTAAACGCACACAACGATGGTGTCAAAAAGTGTTGCATCCACGTTATTGCCTAGTGGATCCAAATATGTCTTCTTTTTTAAGTTTTAAAGACAGTTTTCAAAACTGTCTTCTTTAGACTGTCTTCTTTGACTATTATTGTAGTGGTGCTTCCTCCTGGAACATAGTTCTGTTGTCCACGTCCTCCTATGTAGAAACCTCTGCCACCTCTACCTCGGGATTCTGAATTACGATCTCGTCCTCTCTGTGATGTCGATGTCCCCCCTTGTATATGCCTCTTTGTGTTGAGATGTAGCTTTGACTGTAGTGCTTGCTCTAGCACTTTAACTTCACTTCTTCTGGTTATTTTCTGCTCATGGGCTTGTAGTGATCCCACAAGTTCTTTCACTGATAGAGTTTCCAAATCCTTGGCTTCTTCTAAGGCAACAATAATGTAATCGAATTTTGGATCCAAAGATCGCAAAATTTTCTCTGAAATTCTCATATCTGTAAGGACTTCTCCATTTCTTCTGATTTGGTTGGCAACCACCATAACTCGCGTATAAAATTCAGAAATTAATTCTGAAGATTTCATACGTAAGGATTCAAATTCACCTCGCAGAGTTTGAAGACGAATCCTTTTCACTTTGTCAACACCTTTGTATGTTTTCTGGAGCATCTCCCAAACTTCATTTGATGTCTTTGCGGAAGCTATGATCTCAAATGTGGACTCATCAAGATAGTGATACAGGATTGACTTTGCTTTACAATCCTTCTTTCGATCAGCTTTGAGAGTTTTCCTTTGTGCGTCTGTCAAGGCTGCTTCTGCTTCTCTTGAAGTGGATTCTGAATATCCATCTTCTATAATATCCATGACATCTTGAGAACCTAGTAGAGCTTTCATTTGTATACACCAATTGTCATAGTTGTCTTTGGTGAGCTTTGGAATCGCAATTGGTGCACTTCCGTTCGCCATTGAGATTTGAAATTAACAAATTTCAATTTAGAGTTGGAATTTCAAAAATCTGACTTCGACAATATGTCTAGAACTGTTGAATTAGCTGGAAAGCACTCTTGAATCGTCTGAATCGGACTTCGGATGGATTAGATTTGATAAAATCAAAATCTGGCCAAATGGATGGTTCAGATTAACTTTGCGACTAGGCTGCAAAGCACTGGATCACAGCCTCGGGATCGGCTCAGGACTCGAAGCGGCTCGGCTAAGCAACTCAGCTAGGCTAAGTGGTTCGGCTAGACGGCTCGGCTCGGCTAACCGGACTGGTTTTTCCGATCGTCTTCTCCGTCGACTCCCGGTGAGTTGACTTTCTAGAGAGAGAAAGTTTGACTGGCTCTAGAAGCTTCGTCTAAACTCCGTTTGCTTCAATTTTGGTAGCGTTGGAATCGTATTGACGGAAGGAATCTTGTGGTGGTTTTCAAAATGCAAAATAAGCACTTTGATTTCTTGGAAATTTCGTCGGGCTTGCTCTGTTAGCACATTTTTCGGCTTTCTGGGACCTCCTGGAAGCTCTGATACCACTGTTGGTGGGAGTGGGTTGCCTGAGGTCACTTCTGGTGCACCTCTGAGAGTATAATTTCACACGGAAACACACTTTAAATTGAACTTTGAAAAACAAATAACAAACACACTCTGATGAAACTCATAGATTACAACACTCAGCTTCTCTATCACTCTAACTCTCTGCTTCACTCCACACACTTTGCACTACACTACATACACATATTTATAGCTAAAATCAAACAGACAAGCTGCCAGACAAGCAGCCAACAAGCTGCCAACAAGCTGCCCAGAAGCCACCCTACAGTAAGTCTACAGCCACCCTTCATGCATAAAAGTCTTCAGCAGCAGCACCCTTCTTTCAACAAATTCAATCCTTCATTTTGTAAGTGTGAAAGTCTTCAATCAAGTTTATATTTCAACAGCCTACACGTACACTTATGACTATAGCAAAAGCCCAAATGGACTCCTATTTGGTTTTGGAGTTTCAAAGTGACTGGTCCTTGCATATCAAGGGATGCTCTTTATATAGACCATGGGTTCATGACAATAGTCTTCTTCTTCAATTGGGAGTTGGAGATTCCAACTTAAGTTGGAGACTTTGTAGGCATCTGATACTTGAAAAAAGTTCCCTTATAAATGCCTTTATATTTAAGGACTCCTCGGTGAAGTGTTTTAAAAATTGTTTGATAAATAGAAGTATTTCCTCCTTGGGATTTAACTCTCGTGTGGATTTGTCTTGTCCAAGACATGCGGCATATAAAAAAAATAAAAAAAATTTCAAGACTTGATCATTTATCACACTTCAAATTTTTGTGTGCATGAACAAGTCTTGAAGTGGGCATTTGTAGAGAGGGAAAATTTCTAGCCAATCACAAATTGCCACTTGGCTTAAGCCAATTAAATCATGACCAATTAAAATGTGTCATGTGTCATCAAATGAACCCACTAGGATACCCTAAAAGCAAATAAGAAATCGTCAAGTGTCCTATTTTACACAGGCTTAACAAATTACAATTAGCCATGTGTTTTAAATATGTGATTAAGTGGACAAATCAAATCTTGCCACCTATCACATTAGGCGAATTAAGGATAATTATTTAAAATTAATATTTATCCATATCAATCATTAAATAAGGATAATTATTAAAGTAAATATTTATCCTTGTCATCCAAGTGGATTAAACCAATCAAATGGTACCACATGGTCAGATAAGAATGACTTCCAAATAATTAATATTTATCCTTATAAATTAAATAAATAAGGATAATTATTAAGAAGTCAATTCCTATCCAAACACTCTACTCCCTACCACAATAAATAGGGGTGGCCTCCGAAGGTTGAAGGACAACAATTCTCAAGCAAAGAAGTTCTCTCAGATTGAAGCATCAAAGCCTTAAAAAACTTCCCAATAATCAAGCATTCAAGTTGAAGATCAAGCATCAAGCCCTTCAAGTTGAAATCAAAGCCTTCATCAAACCTTCAAGTTGAAGATCAAATCGTTCAAGTAAAGATCCAAAGCCTTCAAGTTGAAAATCAAGCTCCAAGCTTTTCAAATTGAAGTTCAAGTTCAACAAGTCTTTAAACCCTTCAGATTCAAAAACAAGTTATCATCACCCTTGAATCAAGAAATCTACCAAGAGAAGAATCAGACGATTTTTTTTTTTTTAATCGTTTGTAAAGGATCAACAGAGATTGCACTCTACACTTTCAAATATTAATCAAAATCGACATTTGTCTACTCTCTTTTTGGTGTTTATTTAAAAACATGAAATTTGTGTGTACACACTCATTTTTCATAAATATGGAATGGCACTGGTATCGAGAACACTCTCATACCAACGTAATGGACATGTGTATTGGTTGATTTATGAGCTCAGATGTTATTTATGTTGTGAGATTTTGGCATATCACTTATGGATACTTGTATACGTCTTGAACCACATTTATGTTTTTAAATATTGATTTCAAGTTAATTTATAAATCTATTGAACTTTAGGAATAAATTCTCTATAATAAATATTATATGTATCGCTGTGTTGTTATTGATTCGTAGAGGTTATGTTATTCCTACTGAGCGATTCGAGGCTCACTCCTGCTTTTCATGCGGCAGATTGCAGGTTGACTAGGGGTTGCATTATTGGCCTGGCACAATCGATCTTTTGCTAACGATTGTGAGATAGCTTAAAGGTTGTTTCTGCATGTGTTATTGCAAATCTTATCTTATATGTATTGTATATATATTGGAATACTTAGATTAAGTATTGTTTGTTGATTTGCCTACTTACCAGGGTTGTTGGCATTATTATTTAATTTCCTATATATATTTGTATTTGGCGATTGTGACATAATGTATGGACATGACATTTCATTTTATTATATATAATTTTTGTATCTTGTTAGGAAATATGAATGAGCAAGACAGGTTGTACCTCCATCTTGACACGTGTTGACCTATCCAGAAGGGTCGATACGGATGTTAGGTTGGATCATTACAATGCATGCAAAAAATCACAGCCAGTGATTCAATGGTCGGTTTTTTACTGAAATTAAAAATTAACTATGTTTAATTTATATTAATTTTGTGATGTTAACATTGGATTACCACGATTTCCGGCATCCACGCGTAAAGTTCATAACAAAATTATCTAATTGAACAATTAGTTCTTTAAAATATTTTTTTCACAATTATTCTCCCCCATACTTTAGTTATATAAAGTAAGTACTACTATATACTGATATGATCGATCAGAAATGTCATATTTGAGATATGTATGAAGACTTGCAGTCAAGATTTTTAAACACCATTGGAGGTTGCCAAATTTGACGAACTCAAAAAAAGAAGAAAGAAAAACAGAAAAAGGGCTATACGAATCCTGGAGCTAGGATACATTAGATTCACTTGACAACAGTAGAAGTACCTCCTCGATCACTTCATGCTTACATATCATACTGTAGTCATACTACAATTACTACTGCTACAAACCTTCTACGAAATTAAACTAGTAATATTATTACAACATCCAAAACAAAACAAAAAGGCCAGCTATAGCTACTAGATCGAATACTAAGTTACTAACCATTAAAAGACTGAAAAGGAAATGTCAACTGATCAAGGAGGGCAGTAACAGGCGTAGTAAGCCTAGGCTCATAAGCAAAACCATGCAATTCACCATCTTCTTCACCCATATAACTATTAACAAAAGGACATGGAGGAATCCACTGCCATCTCTTTTGATAAAAATCAAAGAGCAAAGCCTTATCCGATCCTCGAATCATTATAGCAATAAACTCCCCATGTCCAATACAATCAAACCCATTTCCTTTCTCCTCTTCCGCAAACTGAACATAAAGTTGCTGAGGCATTCTCTCTATCTCCACCCACGTTGTTCCACACTCTTGCAAGCACCAAAGCCGTAAGCTTTTTGGGACATTAAGTTTGCTCTTCTCAACTGCAGCAATTAGTATCAATTTCCCTCTACTTTCAATCAAACTTGGGGAACGTAGAAATCTACGCATTGGTGCTTGTATTTTGCACCAAATATTAGCCCCAACATCATAAGATAAAACACCAAATGGGCTATAATTCATGCAATAGAATTTTCCTTCTACGAAAACCATTCGACCCGATTCGAGACTACAAAGCCTTGGGAGAGAAGATGTGGTTCCCCATAAGGAAAAGAACCCGCCGCCATCAATATGAAAGCTTTCTGTGGTTAAGTTCTTGACGGCAAACGGAGAGATCATGTCATCGCCGGCTATCGCCACGTCAATGGATGTTGACGTGGCGGTTAAGCCGATGGAAGGGAAGAGACGTGGTCTTAGAGTGGGTGGCAATTGAGTCAATGACCCAACAAGAGGGTTGTTGAGAATAATAGTCTTCGGACCGGCTTCATTCGAAACCCAACAAATTAGTCCACCGGATGAGGAAGCCGGAGAGAACCCAGATGGAATCAAAGCGAAGGAAAGGCGGTACCATGCAATATTGTAAGGATCGAATAAGTATGCTTCGCAATTGGTTCCATTATTAATGTTGTTGCCACTGCCTGTGCCGCTGTTTTTATAGATTTGGCTCTTGAGGGTTTTGTGCTTGAAGAAGAGGAACCAGTGGTGGCTTGGGGATACTTGTAAATACAATTCAAGAAAGGTGTTGGAAAATAAAAGAGCATACCATCTCTTACAGACAGCTCGGGCTCGAAAAAAGGCTGGTGGAGGAAGAAAGGCTATCACACGATCGATTAGCCTTTGAGGGAGTTTACCCCATATTCTACTGTCCATCCATGGACCACTCATACTAGTGGTACCACTACTACTAGTATTGAAAGTGTAGGAAAATGGTAAGGGGATAGAGGAGTTAAAAGCTTCCATATAGAAGAAGCTTCGTGGTTTAAATTTTTTTTTTTTTTTTTTTTTTTGGTGTGGTCAAAATGGGTTTAATTCTAGCTAGCTAGTTTTCTAGAGAAACAAGGAAATTAGACGCTTACAGGGGAAAAAAGGCTTGAAAGTGCTAGTACTAGGAACTTCTCTCTTTTGACTGAGAAGCTAAGAAAGGGCAATAGATAGATCTGTTTATTGAAAGTTATGGAAGGAAGATCTGAGGTGAGTTTTAGATGCATGTTATTGGGAGAAACAAAAAAGGGGTTGTTATGGAAACTGCATGTAACTATGCTAACTATAAATGACCTAGGTTTCTCATTTTCAGTAGAATTATAGAGAAGAGGATGAAGGAGGAGAAGGTGCTAAAAGACAGAGAGTAGAAGAAAAGACATTTTCTTGGAACAAATCTGCTAAGACTCAAGAGGGGTTGGTTGCTCTTTTTTTCTTTTCTTGTTTTTTCTAGGACTTGGTTCGGGTTGTTTGTTTTAGTAGGGGGACAAGTGTTGTGTTTATATAGGATGAGTTAGTATGTTTTTCTCTTTTCCTTTTTGTTTCACTTGTTTCTTTCGGTGAAAGAGAGACAGTGACTATCTGATGGATCCATCTATCATTTCAGTGTTTTCTTGTCAATGCCGAGGAAGGAAGGACAACCAGCAAGAGAAGACTCATGAAAGAAGTGCTAGCTTAGCTGCTCAGAGAGAGAGAGAGAGAGAGATAGAGAGAGAGAGAGGGTAAAAGTACCAGCACTGACTCCTTGCACTGATTATTCACACTACAATCGCAGGAACTTCTTTCACCTTGATCAATACACCAACTCAAAAACTCTAGAGCCCTAACAGGATAAGTAAAATAAAAAAATTTCTTTGGCCGACTCAATGCTCATCGCTATCTCTGTGGAGTTCTCTTTAAACTGGATTCATTTCTAAGTGTATGCCATTTAGGTGCCATTGTTAAAATTTGACATTGGCAGTTAAAATGGTTGTTACAATGGCATTGTGCCATTTGAGTACCAAATTTTAGCAATGACATATAGGGTTGTCAAATTTGAAAGCTCAAATGGCAAATGGCATTTGCTTCATATATATCATATTTTCCTTTCAAAGAGTAAAAAATACCAAAATATAACTTTAATATCATATTTTCCTTTCAAAGAGTAAAAAATACCAAAATATAACTTTAATGCATTAGAGCACATATACGTGTGCTAAAATTTGTCATTGAAGTCATTTGGTGCCATATGAGATGCCAAATTTTGACACTGACCCATCAAATAACATGAATGTATTGGAGATACGTACTCTTATGTATACATATCAAATATACTAAAATCTCTTATGTATACATATCAAATATACTAAAATCGTAACACCCCTCAAATATTTCACTATACATTTATTAATAATCTCAAAATATAAAGAGTCAGTCAATGAACTACAGTTGATACAAATCATGTGCTTTTACATTTAAAATAGAGGTCCTGGTTAATTAAAAGTACTGCATGTCATTCCTAAAAATTGATTAGCAAGACTGTTAGGGTTGCATTTTCCCAACCTCAGTGCAACATGAGTACTGTATCCCAACTATTGCAGGTGGAGTAAACCTTTTACGTTTAGAGTATATAGGCTGGATTTCATCCACTCACAAGTCACAATGTGTCAATACTCTTCTAACCTCCACAAAGATACTGTGAGTAGATGGAAATCTCATATTCCAGATTTCACTTTTATCCCCATTCTACTTTTAGGCATTGTATTTTCATTAAGTGATAAGCGTTCATGCATGCCTATCCTCACAACCCTTTTCTAAACTTTTCACTTGTTGTCATAACGTACGCTTCAACTTGAATTAAGTTTCTGTACTTAATTACTAATGTACGTAGTATTCAAAGTGCATGCTTGGATGTCATCAAATTAAATCAATAAATAGCCAAGCTACGAAAATATTTGGTGGCTATCTAGGTCGACTTACATTCACACTCCATTTGGCAAGCTCAAAACAAAGAATAAAATAGAATTTGAGTTCTGTTTTAAACCAAATCCCTTGCTTTGCATGACACAAAATTAGAGTAGAATAGAATTTCAATTTTAATTTTGTGTGCGCTAATTGGATTTACAAGTCTCGACAAAAAAGTGATAAGAGTTTAGACAGAATTGATTTCACTTTCAAAATTACCCCTTATTTTAAACTATCCCATATTAATAATACCGGTAATACAAGAAATATACTTATTTTCACTTCTAATTACTCCATTCATCCCATAGAAACAGGCCTCTTTCAAAAAAACACACATATATATTAAGAAAACTCATCAATGCATTGATTTGTGATCATTTTTACATTTTATTTCCAAAATTACCCTTTTTCTACAATTGTATTAAGTGTCATGTCAAGGCAATCTTGGAATAATAAAGAGTAATATGAAAAAATTAAAAGAAACATAATTTGACTTTTCAAAATGGACTATCATTTTACAACTGCCAAAAAAGAAAAGAAAGTTTATCTTTGTAGGACGGAGGGAGTATATTTTTAATACTTACCAAACGGAGCCTGCGAAGGTGAGAAAAATGAAAAAGATAAAAAATGAACTAAAAAAATAGAAGGGGAAGGGATCCTCAATGGACCTTGGTAGGACACCGATAGAAATGGCTGAAAATCATAAGAAATGAAACCCTTCATTATTGGTGACCCCACCAAAATTCCCATGAATGCATCCAATTCTTATGTGATTTAAGCATCAATCTCAACATCCTGATTTTACAGTACTCTTATGTGACATGTGCCTTTATTTTTCAGTATTTTAACCATATTGCATGACTACCCTAATTTCCATCTTTGTTCTTTTTTCTTTAATTTTATAGGTGTTGGAAAGGTCAAAGGAGGTAATGTTATTGTTGTAATGTTGTTCTTATTATTATTTTGGCTAATAGTGGTCTTCTATTGTTTTTAAAGCATATTCCACAAGTGGCCATAAATGAGATCACCTGATGTAAGTGCACCTAATTTTAGCACTCTTTTATAGGGTCATATTCTTGTGCATACTTTCTTATATGAGGACTTAGCCTTTTGGCCAATGTAAAATTGGTATTTTGAAAAACTGACCGTTGGATTGAATATTCTCCATATGTATGACAGGCATGCCAAAAATCATAGTGATCTAACCGTTGGTTTTCAAAATACAGATTGTTAAGCGTTATATTGGTATTTAATTTTTCACAGTCTGTATTTTGGAAACCGGCGATTAGATCACTGTGATTTTTGGCATGTCTGTCATACATAGGTAGAATATTCAATCTAACGGTCAGTTTTTCAAAATACTCATTTTACATTGGCCAAAAGACCAAATCCTCGTATAAGTAAGTACACACAGGAATGAGACTATATATATATATATAGGTTCCTGATCTTGTAAGGACGTCTTCATTGGGAGATGTATTTTTGAAAAATCGGCCATTGGATTAGATAATGTTTTTGTGTATGTCATGTCTGCCAAAAATCACAGTAATCCAACTGTTGGTTTTTAAAATACAGTCATTTAAACAACTTTGACAACATCCAACGGTAAATACTGTCAAAGCGTTTTACGGATTGTATTTTGAAAACCGATTATCTTATCATTGTGACTTTTGGCAGACATGACATTCATAAGAAGATTATCTAATCCAACGGTCGATTTTTCATAATATCATTCATATGGCTTCCAGAATGAACGTCCTTACGATAATGAGCGTAAGGATGTCCTGATAGGATTGGAACCGATATATATATATATGTGTGTGTGTGTGTGTGTATCTCCCATTTTTGCGATTGTAGACTTTAACCTCTTGAGAACTACTAGCTAGTACTATTGTTTACTAGTACTTTTTTAATATATTTTCAATTCACCCAAAAGGGCCAAAAAAAAATAATAATAAATAAATAAATAAAAATTATCAATAAAATTGTCTATTTGATTATTATATATTGGATTAGGGTGAGTTTGAGAGTTGAGATACATCATATCTAAATGCAACGTGTATGACAAGAACAGTGTATATTCAGATCATATGTCCAATCCTATCTGAGTGATGGTGAATGTTGTGCAGTTTTGGCGTGAAATACAAAAAGCTATAGCTTTGAAATCCAGGAAAGGCTCACTGGCTCAGGCTCTTCAGAAGCTAGAAGATAACAAGGCTAGTCTTATAATTCACTGTCTCAGAAGAAGCTGCTGTCTTTTACTTCCCCCCTGGCCTGGCCTCCACTTTTTCTCTTTTTCTCTGACCAGCTGGATAATAATATTCTCTTTATGTTAACTTTCTTGGCTTTTGTTTGGTTTTGTTATGGGAACCCAAATCTCACTCCGCCAATAACCAATGTCTTGTTTATGTCAATCTTCCAAAATGGAAAAAGGATGGTCTTCAAATTTGGAAACTTTGGTTTTTCTCCAAGAAACCTCTTGTTATAGTAAAAAGGAACTCTTCAGATTTGGAAATTGTATTTTCTTTCAAGAAACCTCTCACATCTCTCTTTCTCTATGTATAATGTTTCCCTTGGCAGATACTTATTTCTATTTTGTTGTCTTTTTTGGGTTGACTTGTCCGATTTTAGTGGAATTTTCTAGTCATATAATGACCCCATTTTTTTCCAAAACCCTATTATTTACTCTTGTTCTCTATATAAACTCTCTAATGGGTTGGTTTTAATCAAGATATTATTTATGAGATTTAGTTTTTCTACATGGTCTTAGAGCCACCAATTCACCTGTGATTAACCGATCCTCCGATCCATTTGTGCCTCATTCTGCCGGCGAGCGGCTCTTTGCTAGGACCAATACCTTGTTTTTTTTTCCTAATCATATTTTTCTCTATAAATTTATCCATTTTATTGTGTTTTATCATCATAAATCTTGTTACAACCACCTAAAAAAATCTTCATTTCTTTCTATTATTTCTCCCAACACAAACCATCATCAAGACCACCATACCACCGCCGGTGCTAGTTCAATTCATTGAAAAGAAGCTACTTATCATATTGGAATTTTCGATTCAAGGTTGCAAACTCAAGGAAGATATGGCTTGAATTATGACCCAGTGACATATATGAAGTTTATTCTGTGGAACTTTCTTTCCCATATTGATAAAGGTATAGAGGCTTGGCCTAGGCTTTAGCTCTTGGTCCTAGGACTTTGGTCCATTGAGCATTTGTTGATTTTATGAAGCTTCATTATTTCTTAATCATTGACCCATTGATGTATTTTTTGTCCCGTGGATATTGTCATAAAAACCAAAAAAAAAAAAAGGATACATTAATGGTGTCTTATTTTTCATCAATTGGCATCAAACTCAATCTTAATTTTGAGGAGTATAAAGGAAATAAATAAAGATAGGGAAATTTCCAAAAATATTGTTGAGTTTTCAAAAAAATGGCATCTATGACCTATTAGATATGTGCCCTAAAACCAATTGTTAGGTTGCATTTAGGGATTTATATTTCATTATATATTCATGTATTAAACTTTATTCATGAATAAAATGGCTATTATTTATCATGTAAACTTATGTTTAACAACTGTTCATGATAAAATCCTTGGATGGTATGATAGAGAGTTATATCTCAAAGTGTTGAGATGGAGATACATATAACTTTCAAGTACATATGCCCTAGACTTGTTCCTAATCATAGGTTTATATATTTGGGCGATTATAAACCGTTAAGATTAGTACAGGTTATACTAGCTCCATGGGAGGATGGTGAGTCTCGAGTCATCTGTGTAGAGACACTATATAAACCTATGGGTGCTTGTTAGAGAACAAGTACACCGAACGTGACCAATATGAGTACAGCTTATGGAATTCTATTTGTATATCAAAAAGCTGCTCATGTGTATAGTCACATTTGTAATCCTTAGACTTGAGACACCACTTGTTATCTTATGTATGAATTACTAGAGTTTGATAGTATCTTTTACACCCTTAACCATAAAAATGTAATCGGTACTCATTGGCTCTAGTGAGTTATATATGAAGATAGGTGAGTGTGCAATAGAGGATCACCACCCTTAATATAAAAGGGAGAATGTCATAGTTAATTCACAGATACTATCTCAATGAAGTCTTTGGCCAAAGCAGAAGGTAACCAAGGAAAAGTTTTTTCAAGGGTTAACCTAATTGAGTTTATATTTTAATGAATTTGTAACACATGATTAAGTTAGAGTTTGACATGAATCCATACCCAACCAACTTAATCAAGACATTGTTTGGTGAGGGATTATCTATAGCACGAAGGGTTCATTTACACATTCATATATTCACCTATACCTAGGGTATGTCATGATATGTTGCTTGATGTCACTCATGACTAGTGAAGCCCTAATGATAAAAGTTATCATTGAGGGCAAAATTGGAATTGTTCCAATCGAACCTAAAAATAGAAAGTTTCTATTTTGGGAGACATGCGATGTCCCCTGCCACTACTAAGTTGGGATGAACCCAATGGGTCACACACAAAAGAACATAAGTGAGGTTCTTGAACTTGTGAGAGGGGAACACTCTAATTAAATATAAGTTTGACTCTAATTATTTATGGTTAATTAATTAGGAATCAAAGGATATCTAATCCAAGAGTGTAATTAACTAAATAGGGATGAATGGTCAAGCTAGCACTTGCAACCAAACACCCCAAAAGAGGAGATGACTTAAAAAGAAAGAGGGAACCCTAATAGCCGTGTGAGACACTCATCCAAGGCCTCCCTCTCTCTCTAGTCGTCACTCACCCTCTCCCTCTCCATGCTTGATTCATTCCAAAGGTTGTGAAGATCAAGAAAGTTAGGGAAATCTTATGTTCGTGTGGACTAGCATTGGAGGCCACCATAATTTTGGGGCTTGGAGTTTCGCGAAGACATTCGATCATCAAAAGAACAAGCAAGTACTTTAATTATTTGTTTAATTAATTGTATTGATTCGATTTGCATCGTTTGAGTTTTATCTTGGGTTATTGATAATGGAAAAATTTTAAAACCCTTTTCCGCTGCGTTTCCATGGTCGAATCCTTTCATGATCCACTATTTCCAGAAATGCCAAATGTTTTTTTTACCAAAATAACCTTATAATGGTCAAATACCCATGTTATTTAATAATACCAAATTTAGGAAGAATACCTAGGGATGTCAACGGGGCGGGTTTGGGACAGGTCACCCCTTTCCCAACTCCGTCCCATTTAAGAAAACTTCATTCCATTCCCGTCCCAAACCCGTGACGGGTCAGGATTTGGAATCACATTCTCGTCCCAATTAAAAGACCCCATCCAATTACCGTCCAGTGCCATTTACTATTTCTTTCTACTTTTCTCAATTTTCTCAATACCCAAACAAATTACAAAATACATCAATGAACATTAAAGATAATTGTTACTTCTAAGAGTAAAATAAATCAAACCCCTTAAGGGGCATGATTGAAATTTCATTTTATTAAGAAGAAACTTAATTGTAAAATACCTATAAAATAAATACAATAAAAATACATAAACATATATAATCGGGGCAGGGCGAGTTTTTAAGCCCTCATCCCAAACCAGTCCCAAACCTTATAGGGTTTTCAAAAAAAAAAAAATCAAACCCGCCCCTAACCCTATTAGGATGACCCCAAACCCGTCCCAATAGGGGCGGGGCAGGGCAGGGCAGGGCGGGTACCCGGATGAACCCGCAAAATTGACATCCCTAAGAATACCCAATATCCAACTTTAGATATAATACCCAATTTTATTAAGGATACCCAATCACACATTAAAGTATGTCAAATCAAACTTTTTTATTAAAATCATTACAAATTAGACATGATCAAATCAAGGAAAATTTGGTTTTTTTTTTATTAAGAATTTAGAAAAAACCCAAAAAAAATTAAAATGGGAAAAAAAAATGAAAATATGCTTGGTCATCTCCCGCCAACTGATCACTTCAGAGACAAGGGAGATTATTCCTTATCAGTGATCAAGATTAATTAATTTATAAAACCGCGTGACTTATAATCTCAATTCGATTGTGACTAGTGAGCACGGGTGTCGAACCACTGGGAAATGCAGGTTTATATTAAAAGACTCTTTAGAATTAATTCAAGTGGAAAGAATATTGTCAATTAAATTGGTTGGTGGGAAATGCTCCGATTGGGTCGAAGCGAAAACGCAGTAATTTAATAAAGCTTAGTTAAAAATGCAATTAATTGGTGGAATGAGCGGAACTTGGGTGAGAAGCCCATTGAATATCAATTATACAATTTATATTATAAAATCCTCAATATAGTAATTATGTATGGTGGTTCTTCCAACTACAAGAAGGAAGTCCCAAAAAGATTATGAATACAGGACCGGCAGGTTTATCCTTGAAAAGAATGGAATATCGCTATCCACCTTAAATGAGGAATAAAGCATGCTGGTTTGTATTCATACCAATAAGAACCATTGCATAATTATATAATTGCAATCACAGATGTACAATTATATGATATTATATTTAGCGATAGTGTGCGGTAAAACCTTCACAACTATGCAATCACATAATACAAATAGAGGGATGTTTATAAAATAGGATTGTATAACGAATCCAACTTCATCCTCACCCAAGCTTGGAGTATTAGCTACACATCAATGGAGGAGAATATCCTTTATCCATGACAAGCTCTAAGGGTTCACGGGATGGAAAAATAAAATAAAAGCGGTAATTAAATGACTGAAGAAATAAGGAAAATGGCAGAAATAAATAAAGAAAATGGCGAAAATAAATAAAGAAAAGTGACTGAAGTAAATAAAGAAAAAGGGCTGAAATAAATAAAGAAAAGTGCTTAAGTAAATAAAGAAAATGACAGAAAAAGTAAAGAACAATTCTCAAGTAAGAATTGAGCCATGCATAAAAAGGGAAAATAGCGGAAACGTAAAGTACTGAAAATAAAGACTGAATATTAAAGAACAATCCTCAAGTGAGAATTGAACCAGGCATTGAAAGAAAAATTGCAGAAATCGAAAATTGCTGAAAGAGTAAACTGCCGAATAAAATGCGAAAATAAACTGTAACTTGAAGTCTAATTAAAATAGCAGAGTAATGATTCAGAGCAAAAGTCATGAACCCTCTTTAAGTCGCATATACACTTCTATTTATAGAAGGAAAATGAAAATGACAATAATGCCCTCGAAAAATATCCAAAATATCTAAGAAGCCCGCAGCTGCCATACTTCTATCGATAGCGAGGATGCGCTATCGATAGAGGCGCTATCGATAGCGCATCTTGGCTATCGATAGACACGTGGCCCTTTTGACTTTTCTTGCAGAAATTTCTTGCAGACTTCTTCGCACTTCAATGAACCTAGCTTGATCTTTTCCGATTGCTCATTTAATGTCCGACGGTCATCACGGCTTCATAAGCGATGCTGTTACAACGTACAATCTGCACAGATTTCTTAATACAGAGAAATTAACCCAATTGCGCAGA
Source organism: Hamamelis virginiana (assembly GCA_017140935.1). Lineage (NCBI taxonomy): Eukaryota > Viridiplantae > Streptophyta > Magnoliopsida > Saxifragales > Hamamelidaceae > Hamamelis > Hamamelis virginiana. The sequence continues at coordinate 80,801 of JAESVK010000900.1, read as the reverse complement.
TCTTCATGTAAAACGACTTTTATTATATAATTATTTATATAAGAGAACACAGGAATACCTTAGTTGAAGGTATGATTGAGATTCAATCACACTCCCCAACTTAGGTTTTGCTAGTCTCTTATTAAATAGCTATACTAAACATGAAGTAGATTTTAAGACTAAAATTTGAAAAAGCCACTTTCGCAGGGAAACGCGATTGCATTTAGCATATGCAACAAGCCTTTTAAACCACTAAGTTACCTTTAGTGGACGAGTGTAGTCTCGTGAGGGTTTGCAGAAATGATACCCACAAACATGAGTAAATACAAGAATTATTTCGAAATAATTTTAAAAATATACTATGTACACAGTAAGAGTTCAATCCACAGATATATCAATATTCATAATTGAAAATTTAAGATACAAGAAATGCTATCTTTAACAGGAAATTAGCAAGTGTTCAATGTGTAGTGAGGTTGAACTTGATAAAATCAAAATACTACAATAAGAGTACGAGAATTAACCCTTAATAAGATTCAACTTCAAATCCTCTCTGTTGGTCACTCGCAAAAGATGTTCACTCTGAAAAGGTTAGTAACCCAGAGTTCCCCAAATGGAAATATACAAGTATAACACTTATACATTAAGCTCTATTTAATGACCAAAGAGAGATGACATAACGAAGTTATATAAGCAGATATGCAGTTCATACATAAATAAAACTTAAATAAACAAGTAATCATAAGAGAATAATGCACAATATTTTAAAATCAAAAAGGTCTTTATAGGCTTGTAATGTTTTAGGTTGTAACAAAAGAAAGTATGAAGACTGCAAAATTAGGATGGTTGCAATATGTTTAAGGTCACTACCCTAACCATCCTAAATACCTAAACTAACCCTGACACACAACTAAAATTTTTTCTAACCAAAAAGAAACAAATACTTCCAAAAGGAACAACTGCAACTCTGGGCTAAGTCATCATCACTGATCATCCCCAGGTGGGATGTCGAATCTAGGATCGGGCTGCGGCTCATAGAATAATGCTCGGTCGGCCTCAGAAATCGGCTCGCCGTCCATACGTCGCCACATGACTCTGAGCTGAGCAGAGTGTCTCTCCATCAGAGCAGACTGTCTGTCGAGCTGTGCTGTCTGCCTGTCGAGCTGGGCTGACTGCCTCTGCTGTATGTGCATCATAGATCTCAGTCCCTCCAGGACCTGATGAAACAAACCCTGGGAGCTGGCAGATGGCATGTCTGGCATAGGAGGTGCAGCTGGAGTCGGAGCTGGAGCTGGAGCTGGTGTAGGAGCAGGCTCTGATGGACTGGCGGTCTCAGCACGTGGCCTCTTCGGCCGAGCTGCCATACTCCGAGCTAATGTAGTGGGGGTAATAGGACCCTCACCCCATCTCAGTGGCTCGTCAGACACAACACCCGCACCCAGGGCAAAAGCTGTAATCATCTGGGGGTACGGCATGTTGTTCCGCGGCTGTGTGGCAATGAAGGTGCGGATCTCGCTGAATATCAAAGCGGCGATGTCTATGGGGTGGTCGCTCAAAAACTCCAGCAGTAGCCTCACAGACTCCACAGGGGTGGTCGCTCGCAGGTTACAGTAGAGCAGCTTATTCATAGCTGCGTAAGATGGGTGCATGTTCCCGGTCGTGAAGTACATCCCGTCGAATAACTCCCGGTCAATACACACCGCATCAGCACACTGACTCTCTGTCAGCTCTAAATAAGCGCTCTCGGCCTCAGAAGATGCTGGACGCTCGCACCCCAGATAGGTAGCGATGTCGTCCGGAGTGAACTGAACCAAACGGCCTCCAACCTCGGCCTGCAGTGTCTGAGTCTGGTCCTCAGCCATGTGTGCTGTCGTATAAAACTGACGAACAACACTGGCCATATAGCCTCCGCCCTTCCTCAGCCAGGTGCTGAGGTGTCTGTCCTGCAGGATCTCCACAAGCAAGCCCTCGTATCTGAAGGCTCTCGGATCAACATATCTCTCGACGTTGAAGTTCCTCGCCGACAAGATCTCTAGCCATGGTCTAGCAGATCGACGGGTCGGTAATCTCCTCGACCCAGCCTCGGTATCTGCATAACTCTCGAACTCTCGAGGCATGCGAGGCTCGCCAGTCTCCCCTATATCGGGGTGCTCAAAATACTCCTCCTCTACATCATGGGAACTAGAAGGAGGTGCAGACGTAGGTGGCTGTCTGGAAGACTGACCTCTACCAGAAGGTCTCTGAACAGGTGCTGGCTGCCACTCTGACTCAAAACTGCCTGAAGAATCTGGCTGCGTGCGCTGGGCCTTGCCCCGACTCGTATCTGCAGACCTCCTCGGTCTCGGCTGTGCCGGCTCCTAAAAAGCTACGCCCTTCCTGCCGGTGGTCTTTTGGCGTACCATAGCTCTGTACAATTTTTTTTTTTTTTACACACACACGGCAGCAGATAGGACCATAGTCAGCAGTAGAATAATTCGCATAGATACTCGTATAAATATTTTTCAATAAGAATCAAACACACAATACAGCCAGATGTTAACCCACACGATATTTTAATATCCCATCACAATTTTCAGGACTGGCCTATTATCCAGGCTATATTTAATAACTCCTCCAATCACATACACCGATGCATGCATGCCCATGCATAGCCTAACATCCAGGCATTATCACAATTCCTCAAATTCACAACTTCTCAACTCCTCAACCCATTGCAGTGTACAAGCATACAAGGACTAGCGTATTTACTATATGACAAAACTCTAACCCAAGAAATAATATTATCACTGTTACATGCAAACACCTACGTACACTAATTTATGCTATGACATATAACACAAAACTAAGCCATTTTAAGAAAAATTCAAAATTTTAGAATGTGAATGGGTACTCACGAAGTGTGGAAGATGAAGAACTCGCCGCAAGGCCTACTATCCTCGCCGGAATGTGATGTAAGTGCAAAAAATGGTGACCGAATGGAACGCAGCAAATACAAATTCTGATCGGTCAGAAATGCTCAAAATGGCGCAAGGGTCGCTATGGAATCGAGTTTGCGCGAAATGGAGGGCTGGGGTGGTCGGAAAATGAGCTTGAAGGTGGATGGTCATGGTGGCTATGGCGGTTTCAGGCGAAAACGTGGTGAAATGTGAAAGGTTTCGCGCGGGAGAAGAACTTAAAAGGTGAAATGCGCGATCTCTATCGATAGCGCATGGGCGCTATCGATAGACATGCTCCTCTGTCCGCGAAATGCTTTATTTTTTTGAATTTTTTATGCTGGCTATCGATAGCGCGAGACGGCTATCGATAGACATGGTCAACCTTTGACTTTTTCAAGAAATGGCTTATTTTGACTAAATTTTCATAATTACTTACTCTTTACACAAATTAAATGTATAAAAGACACCTCGTTACCCATGGCTGCTAAGTTATCGAAAAAATTGGCAACTTTTCGGCTCAAAAATGGGTACTACGGGGGTCCTAAACTCTAACAAAAAATTAACACGGTACAAGACTCGAAAAAATGGCCTTAAATCATTTTTTTTTAAAAATGTGCACAATATTCTCTACTGATTACGAGGTATTTGCATTCTACATACGCATAAATTGAACAATTATGCATAATATAACAGGAAAGCAATAACCAAAGTTTAAATTGATAGGATGAATAATTGAGTCCCAAAAAATGATCGAACGGTTCAAAATTTGCTTTAATTGTCGCAAGTCTCCTCTTTATTCAGGTTTTATCAAATATTCGAATTGCCGAGTATAAAGATTTAAACCAAGTTCGTGCACATGCAAGATTGAATACAAGCTAATCATAGTAAAGTTACAATTAATGTATCGAAAATAGACAACTAGAAATGATATAAATGAAAGAATAAACTCACATTGTAACACATGTTTATTTATCAAATTCTATACAAATAATCTTTATATAAATCACACTGGGTTAACATGTACATAAGAATGATAAATAATAATAATTTGTTATGTATATACAAATTAAATGAACCAATAAATAAATTAATCATAGACAAGAGGATATACAAATTAAGAGAATATACAAACCCTCCCCAACTAGAAGTAAACATTGTCCTCAATGTGGAAAGAATGTTACAACTAGACGAGTGTGTATGAATAAGGGGAATGGGTGGGTGGGACTAAGTTTAACGTCTTTAGCTAGACGTGAAATTCCTCTTTAGTCAAACTGGTAGGTTGGGTCTTCCAAACTGACAGACTCAATTACCAAACCATCCCTAATGCCCTCACTATCGGTTATACCCTCGATAAAAGGCTTAAGCCTTTGTCCATTCACAAAGAAGGACAAACCAGTACGAGGATTTTGAATTTCAACAGCACCGTGAGGAGTAACCCTAGTTACTACAAAAGGTCCATCCCAGCGAGATCGAAGCTTACCAGGAAATAGCCTTAATTTAGAGTTAAACAGCCACACCTTCTGATTTGGTTCAAAAGATTTCCTATTGATGTGTCTGTCATGAAACTCTTTCATTTTGGCTTTAGCAATTTTGGAATTCTCGTAAGCCTCATTCCTAATCTCTTCGAGCTCATTTAACTGAAGCTTGCGGTGAGAACCCACTTTTTTCATTTCAAAGTTAAATTTCCTAATGGCCCAAAGTGCTTTGTGTTCTAACTCGACTGGGAGGTGACACGGTTTACCATAGACTAAACGGTACGGAGACATACCAATAGGGGTTTTAAATGCAGTCCTATAGGCCCATAATGCATCAGTTAAGAGCAATGACCAATCCTTACGATCAGGCCTGACAGTTTTTTCTAGGATATGCTTAATTTCCCTATTTGAAACCTCCACTTGCCCGCTAGTCTGAGGATGATATGGGGTTGCAACCTTGTGAGTGATAGAATATTTCGCTACAAGAGTTGCAAAGGGTCGATTATTAAAATGTGACCCTCCATCACTGATGATGGCCCTTGGAAACCCAAACCTAGAGAAAATGTTCTCTTGGAGGAAATTCAACACCACCTTGTGGTCATTGGTCCTAGTGGCTATGGCTTCTACCCATTTAGATACGTAATCTACAGCCACTAGGATGTATTCAAACCCATGCGAAATAGGAAAAGGTCCCATGAAGTCAATGCCCCAAACATCGAAAATTTCGACGATCAAAATAGGGTTAAGAGGCATCATATCCCTTCTAGACATAGAACCCATTCTTTGGCAATTTTGGCAGGACATACAGAAGTCCAATGCATCTTTGAATAGTGTGGGCCAGTAAAACCCACACTGCAAGACTTTAGCGGCAGTCTTTTTCCCGCTAAAGTGTCCTCCACATGCTAGAGTGTGGCAGAACTTCAAAACGTCTTGCATTTCACCCTCTGGAATACACCTACGTATAACCTGGTCAGTACAGTACTTAAACAGGAGATGATCTTCCCAATAATAAAATTTTATTTGCGAAAAGAACCGATCCTTCTCTTGTTTCGACCAAAGAGATGGTACAAGGCCTGTGGCATGATAATTCACTATATGAACATACCAGGGTAAGGTAGAATGAGTGACGGCAAAAAGCTGCTCATCAGGGAAAGAATCCCTAATAGGCGTGGGGTCACTCTCTTCTTCAACTACTATCCTAGAGAGGTGGTCAGCAACGACATTCTCAGACCCTTTCTTATCCCTAATCTCAAAGTCAAATTCTTGTAATAAGAGAATCCACCTAATCAACTTAGGCTTCGTCTCTTTTTTAGAGAGCAGGTACCGCAAGGCGGCATGATCTGAGTACACAATGGTCTTCGATCCCCACAGATAGGATCGGAATTTATCTAACGCAAAAACTACTGCAAGCATTTCTTTCTCAGTCGTAGTGTAATTTAACTGAGCTTCATTCAAGGTTTTGCTTGCGTAGTATATAACATAAGGGCTTTATCTACCCTCTGACCCAACACTGCCCCCACAGCATAATCGGAGGCATCACACATTAACTCGAAAGGAAGTGACCAATCGGGAGCTCGCATGATAGGTGCCGAGATCAACATTAAACGCAACTTATTAAAGGACTCTAGACAGGCTTTATCAAAGTTAAACTCTACATCTTTAGCAAGCAGATTACACATTGGTTTTGCTATTTTACTAAAGTCTTTAATGAAACGCCTGTAAAATCCTCCATGTCCAAGGAAGGACCGGATTTGCCTAACAGTAGTAGGAGGAGGTAGTTTTGCAATTAAGTCAACCTTAGCTTTGTCAACCTCTATCCCCCTACTAGATACGATATGCCCAAGCACAATGCCCTCACGAACCATAAAATGGCTCTTCTCCCAACTAAGAATAAGGTTTGTCTCACAACATCTCTTAAGTACTTTCGAGAGATTAGAGAGGCATTCATCAAAAGAAGGACCGAAAACAGAAAAGTCATCCATAAACACTTCCAAATACTCTCCTATCATGTCAGAAAAGATAGAAGTCATACATCTTTGGAACGTGCTTGGGGCATTGCATAGGCCAAAAGACATTTGCCTAAATGCAAAAGTCCCGAATGGACAGGTAAATGTTGTTTTCTCCTGATCCTCGGGGTAAACCGCTATTTGGTTATACCTTGAATAGCCATCTAGGAAGCAATAAAAACTCTGCCCAGATAATCTCTCTAGAATTTGGTCAATATAAGGCAGAGGGAAGTAGTCTTTCCTAGTCTTGGAATTTAACTTTCTATAGTCTATACAGACTCTCCAACCAGTGGTAGCTCTTGTAGGGACTAGAATACCCTCCTCGTTAGCTATCACTGTAATTCCAGACTTCTTAGGAACCAATTGAGTAGGGGAAACCCACTTACTATCAGAAATTGGGTAAATGATACCCGCATCCAACAATTTTAACACTTCCTTTTTAACTACCTCTCTCATATTGGGGTTCAACTTACGTTGGGCATCTCTAGAAGGATTCACACCTTCCTCTAGGTGAATACAGTGCTAGCAGATTGACGGGTCTATACCCTTTAAATCAGCGACCGACCATCCTATGGCTACTCTGTTTTCTTTCAAAACAAATAACAACTTACCTTCCTGTTCTAAATTTAATGAAGATGAAATTATGACAGGCAAGGTGTCACTATTACCCAAAAAGGCATACTTGAGATTAGCCGGCAGAGGCTTTAACTCAAGTTGCGGCGGAGACTCAAAAGACGTAGGGGAAGGGACACTGGCAATAGACGAAAGTGGCTCAACCCTAGGTCTCCATGGCAATTTTTCTACAGAGGAGGTAGAATCTAAGACAAGATTCACCTCCATGAATGAGTGCTCCAGGTCATGGTCCTCAAACCCAAAATAATTAAGACATGTTTCTAGCGGGTCCTTGGACAGAAGATAAGGTGTAGCCTTCCTCTACCACTTTATCTATGATGTCTACAAAAGAACAATCCTCAAAGTTATGAGGTTGATTAGCTGCACTATAAACCTGCAGCCTGGTTTTCATGTTTCCAAAAGACACCTTCATTATGCCAGTCCTACAATAAAGGACTGCATTAGCAGTTGCCAGAAGAGGTCGTCCTATTATAACCGGGATTTGAGGCCTAGTAATATCAACAGGCTCCATATCTAGGACGATAAAATCTGCAGGAAAGATAAACGAATCTATCTTAACCAAAACATCCTGCAGTATACCTCTAGGTACCTTAGTGGACCTATCTGCAAATTGAAGAATAGTAGGTGTGGTTTGGAGTGTTCCAAGCTCCATTTTGGCGTAAATTGAATATGGAAGAATATTCACACTTGCGCCAAAATCGACTAACGCTCTATCAATGAAATGACTTCCTAAGAAGCACGGTATAGTTGGCGTTCCAGGATCTTTTCTTTTAATTGGGGCTTGGAATTGACACACAACACTTGCTATGTCAACAGGAGCTATGGTTTTAGACAAGTGCACGCGCTCCTTGCGTTGCTGTGTGCACATTTCCTTCAAAAATTTGGCATATGAAGGAATCTGTTTAATGGCATCTAACAGAGGTAAATTAATGTGAACACTTTTAAACACCTCTAACATATCTGACATGCTAGCCCCTTTCTTCGCTCTTCTCTCAGGCGCAATCAGCGCAGATGGGAATGGGGCTTTTGGCACATAAGATGCCAATGGATCGTCTAAAGCTGTGGGAAAGCTATCCCTCGAAGCTTCTGACTCTTTCTCTATTGCAGGTTCTTTCTCTTTTTCTCTCTCTTTCTCCCTCTCTATCTCTCTCTCTTTCTCCCCCACTCTATTATCTACCACTTTCCCACTACGCAAGACTGTAACAGACTTAACTTCCTCATTACATTATGGGTTCTGAGAAGTCGAACTCTCAGCTACAAAAGCTCCCTTGGGATTGGCAACAGCCTGACTCGGGAATTTCCCTTCCTCTCTGCGACTGAATGAAGCCGCTAGTTGACCCATTTGGGTTTCTAACTTAGAAATAGATTGGGAATGGGAATTAGTGAGTTGTGCTGAAGCCTCTAGACCTTTCAGGGTAGCTAGGACTTGTTCCTCAAAACCAGGCGTTCTATGAGGTTGTGGTGGTGGTTGAGTCACAGCTTGACTCTGATACTGGGGTGCAGGTGCTTGAGGAGCACCATAACTGGGGTACTGGGGTTGCATAAGTGGTGGTCTATAGGGTTGACTGATAGCAGGGTTACTGCTATATGTGGGTCTTGCAGGCTGACTAGGATTGGATCCTCTAGGCTGACTAGACCACTGGAAATTGGGGTGAGTCTTCCACCCAGGATTGTAAGTATTGGAGTACGGGTCATTCCTAGGTGGTGCATATCCTTGAGCAGCATTAACCTGCTCTTGGACAAACTCAGGGTACTGGCCTGCCATAGGACAATATGGGGTCTCATGAGCTGGGTCAGTGCAAATATTGCACACCAAGTTGACAGGTTTCACATGGGCTTTTGAAGATTGCCCTTGTGCCGCTATTAACTGGTCAAGCTTTTGAAATAGAGCCTCAACTTGTTTATTTGCCAAAACTTGGGTGTCCACATCATAAATACCGCCCTTTTTGGGAGGCGGTTTCTTCACTAATGCATCGTCACGGTTACCTAAAGACATTGAGGCCATGTGGAAAGAATCCTCACTCAATGCTTCAAATAAAGCCCACATTTCATCCTCACCTTTACTTAAAATAGCCCCCCCACATGCAGATTTCACAGTCTGCGTGTCACCCTCAGTTAAACCTCTAACGAAAGACTCTATGATTTGCCACTTAGGTACATCATGATGGGGGCTT
>JAESVK010000900.1:31370-50649 GCA_017140935.1 Hamamelis virginiana | reverse complement strand
CGCAATATTATTCTGTTTTTCGTTACTGTCCTCTGGAATAATCGGCAATTGTCCATTCGATAAAACAATATTCACCTCTATCTCTAGCTCATCTTTAGACCCCGATGCCTCCCCCCTTATTTTAGTGTTTGTCGGCCACCAAATTTTAGTCTTTTCTTTTGGTTTCCCTTCAACTTTTCGTCCCTTCCTGACCCTACAAACAACTGCAGTATGTCCTTGTCGAAAGCATTTCATACAATAGAATCCTGGCTTCTCATACCTTACCTCCTGCCAAATACATTTTTTCGGGGAAACCACAATGGGGAAACCTCTAACTGGTTCCATAGTCAAATCCACCTCTACAAAAATTCTTGCACCCGTCGCTCTCATTCGATTCAGTGTTGTATTATCTGTCCCAAGATACCTGCCGAAACGAGTTGCAAAAATTTGGAAACAATCACGTCGATAAAGATGCATAGGTAAACCAAGTAAAAAAAATCCATTGAGGGGCCAAAGAAGATTCTCTATGTAAATCGAATTCCTTAGTCCATTTAAACAACCTAAGCAAATTTCCTTCCATTATTCTTCCTTCACGTGCCCATCCATGCACAAAATTACGTTCATTTTTCATCTGGATTAATACATGATAGTCATCCATAAAACTGATCGTCGGAATTTCCAGCAACCCTCACTTTTTTATCACGTTCAACCAAATATTATCAATCGAAGGACGGGCACGCAAGAACTTCATGATAATGGCAAATTTATAATCTCCCGCCACTTTAGCCATTTCTGGTTCTAAAAAGATGAAACCCAAATCACCGTTGATATCCACCGGAAATCGCATTGGCATTTTGAATTAAGAAATATCCATCGGCTTAGCAACAGCATGTGCAAAGGACTGCACCAAGGAATTGCCAGATCCGGCAATCCCCGCCAACGGTAAAGCCATCAGAGGGGCAAAGGGCACCAAAAGGGGCCAACCCTAGCAAATCAAGATCCCAATAAATCCTAGTCTGTGGAAGAGAAAGAAGCAAACAGCGTGGAGACACTAGTCCGAGGAAGAAGAAGCAACAGCACCGCCTAAAGAGGGAAAAGAGAAACGTTCGCTAGCCTAAAAAAGGAGAATCCGACGGCAAAGTCCGACCGAAATAGGGCCGGCGGCAAGAAAACGGCGGCAGAGACCGACGACAGATGGCCAGCAATAAAGGTTGGTGGTGGCGATGCTCTGCAAACCCTCGTCGATCCTCGGGATAGGCAATGCTCTGATGGAAGTGGCCACAACGAGCAAGAAACAAAGACAATAAGGAAAAGCTGGAGAGGGATTTCAAAAGACGAGGCTTGCGCGAGGCCAGAGCAGTGACAAGGGCCTTAGGAGATCCGGCACTGGAACAAAGAAGAGGGTCATCTGTGAACCAGCTTTCCCGGGTCGGGTGGTGCTATTGTTGTGTCCACGTCATCACTGCGCGTGATTTGGGTTTTAGAAAACAAAAGAGTCGCCACCTTATTTTTAAGGAATAAGGAAACCATAAAAATATTTTATTTTCAATAAAACAAAACAAACTTCATTTAATGGAAAGACAGTCTACGAACCAAAGATGGATCGAGGGCTAGGTTACGACGTGGGAAGGTTCCAAGTTCTTACTTGTAGGCACCCACCTCGCCCTAATTAAAGGACTTCTAATTTATTTGGGCTATTTAAAATCTTAATGCAAACAATCCTAAATAATCTAATCAACCAACAAAATAGTGATTTAACTGCAATAATCTATATTAATAATAATAATAAATGATATACAAACAAACCCTAAAAACCTAGGACACCCCATTAGCATCCTAGGGAGGACTTGAGCTCTATTAGCGCCTACGTAACTTACTAGTATCACCTAGCAAGTGTCAAAGTCAACGTAGTTCGACTACCCTAGGACTCTCCTATTGTAATAAATCACATCATTTGAAAGTATTTAACTTTATCCAAGACTCTATCTTCGAGAGTTTTTTATCCGTTTGAAATTGTTTTACAAAACAGTTCAATTAAAAGATTTCTAATGCAATCGGAATTTTAAAAGATAAAACTTATCTTTTAGAAGAAAACCTCAATTTAAACTTCATTTTCAAATCAATCATTATTCGTGGAATTTCATTCCAAAACTATTTCTTTTTCAAAGAAATCATTTTCAACATAAATTCTTTTAAAAGACTCACATTTCATGGGAAAACCATTTAATAAATCAATTATTTTCAATAAAAAATCATTTTAAAATCCCTCTCTAAGATAGACTTCTAAACTCGATAAAACACTTGAATTTGAATGCAATTTTTACAACAAAGGAAATTCCTAGGAAAGGTCAAGTGACCTTCCTAATTCTAGGGTCTCTAACTAACCCTAAAGTTAGTCTAAAAGCCTAAAATACTAATGCAATGCATGCTGAAATTTAAATAAAATAAACAAATATGCATGAAATTAATTCTAATAATGCATGAAAAATGCTCCTAATGCATACTAATTTAACTATGTGAACTTAGGCATATTTCTAAGTTGGATTTGATCCTAAAAATGATTTTTAGAATAATTTAAGACCGCTTTTCAACTCTGGACAGATTTGAATGTGGACCTTAAACTACTCTAAAAACCTTGAAAAGAAATAAGAAAAAAAATCTGATAATGTCCTAGCATGCATCCTATATGAATATACTACAAGATGAACTATGAAAATCATACAAAAGCAGGCTTAAGAATGATAATTAAGCCACTTTAAAACATATATTCAAATCTGGACAGATTTGAATACATGCTTAAAATAGCCTAAAAATCATTATTAATCCATGGAAAATAACAAATAAACATCCTAATATGCATACTGATAAAATATAAGAATTTAATCTATAAAATGTACATGAAATCATGGCTTAAAAATGCTATTTAAGCCTCATTAGAGTCCATGTTCAAATCTGGACAGATTTAAACCTTTACTTTGTGGGACTTAATTAGCATAATTAATCCACATAAAAAAAAATGAATAAAAATCCTAACACATAATCTAACATGCATCAATTAGAAAACTATACAAAAACACATTAAAAATCAAATAAAAACATGCTTAAACAATTATTCTAAACACAAGAGGATGATCTTACCTTCGCACGCTCCCTCGTACACAGTTCATATATTCAAACCATTAAATCCATGTCGAGTGTTTAAATAATCATAAAAATATGAAAAAGAATGACTCAAGACTCATCACATGTCGAAAAATAATGAATTAACACACTTACATAACTATTAATATCATATGATCATCAAATGGTCACCACAAGATTTCAACGATTATGTACACATGTTAATACTTACTCTAAGCATGCTTACACATAAAATCATAACAAAGGATTACTTAATCAAACTAATATGTTACAAAATATATAAACATACTATTGTCCTATATAAAGAATGAACTACATACCCTATTCTAACATGCAAATACATTAAACAAATAATATGCACAAACTAATATTACTCTATTATGTATAATCAAACAAAAAAAAAGCTATTCTAACATGCATGATAAACACATAAAAAATGGAAATTAATTCATCTCACCCGAAGATGAACTAGTTTTCCACCATAGCATAGAAGATTTACATGAAAATAAAGGAAACAAGGCTAGGATAGAACACTTACCCTTCTTCTTCCTTCTTTGCAAACTTCCTTCAAGCTTCCAGCTTTGAATTCCTCCTCTCTCTCCCTTCTTGACTCTGGTTCTCTCTTGAATGATGAACCAAAAACGTAGTAGCCTCTCTGATCTCTCTCCCTTGAACTCTATCAAAGTATATTTATAGAGTTAGGGTAAAAGAACTTTGAATGGTTGGGATTAATCCATCTAAAAATCATCCTAGGGTTTAGAATCAATCCTCATAGGGTTCTCAGACTGAATTATCATCGAATTATCTCCAAAAAATCAAACAAAGTCAGGTAAAATAGGTGGAAGAGTCCCAAATTTTGAAAACACACAAAATGGGGTCGGGTATCCTGATGGCCGTCCTAGCCTGGACGGTTGGCCGTCCTAGCTTGGACGGTCACCAAGTGTGACTTCCCCCAATTTGCCCTATTTTCGAGGATTATTTGAATTTCAGATCTATCTTACTCATTTTCAGTCCAAATCCGATGATTCCAACACCAAAATGACCGTGCTTTGATCCTTTGCATTCCTAGAAGGGTTTTGGGTAAAAAATGCTTGACCATGGTCAAGGGTTTTAGTAAAAAGTTAGCTGATTGGCTCGGTTGTGCCAAAATAGGTCATATGACCATCCTCTGTTTTGTAAAATTGGCCAATTAGGCTTAACCCACTTCTAAAAAATGTGATTATATTATGAAATTGATACTTGAAAACACATTTTGAAGATCTTTGATTTTGGTGAAAATGACCAATTCACAATAAATTTGGATAAAAATTTAGTTTGGCTCATTCCTGCCCGTAGGATCGATTTTGGGCGAACCCATCCCAACCATTCAAAAGTTCAATTAACACTCTAAATACACCCCATACATCCATATAAACTCCATGAAACAATCCATTTCGAATTCGGAGGTCATTCGGAAATTATTCGAGAAAAAGGATGAAAATGCCCCTCAAGTCGTAAAAACCCTAATTACCTATCGAGCTCTGATCAGAATGATATGAAAATTTACAGGGATACTCTAAGACACCTCAAAAGTCAAATGCAATGCAAATGGATTGATTTCAATTCAAATGCACACATGAAATAATGATTTATCCTTTTTCCCCAAAAATGATAATTTGGTCTTTACAAGTCCAATTCTCCACCAAATGACCCACTTTTCAAATTGATCATTTGCAAAAACATATAATAAAATGGTTGGTAAAAATGGGGTGTGTACATTATCAGACCGGGATTAAAACAGAGGTGATCGGCCGACGGGATGACAGGGGTGGCCGACGAGAAGATAGGGGTGACCGGCGGGATAAAGGTTTTCAGAGCCTAGGGTTTCAAGGGCCTAAGGGTTGAAACCCCATGTCTTCTGTTTCCAATCAACAGATCAATAGACTATTAGAAGGTTGGATTACAGGGGTGGCCAGCGAGAAGACAGGGGTGACCGGCGGGAATAAGGTTATCAGAGCCTAGGGTTTCGCCTGGGAATTGCCTGGTGGTGCTACTAGGAAGGACTTGGACCAATCAATCATGCACCTAACCACTAAAAAAACGTCATTAAGCTTAAGAGCTTATCCATTGTCAAATTAAAGAATTGAAATTCTCAATCTCCTTTACTTTGTTGTCCTGTATTCTTCTATGTTATGTTGATTTAATTTATTGTATCCCATATTTTTTGGGGGCATAGCTTCTGTTTCAATACTATAGATACATTACTTATATATACATGGGTCGACTCAATGCAGTTATCAAGCATTTCACCACTGTAATGTTGTATAATTCCAAAAAAAATTAAAAAAAAATGGAATTTATGCGAACCCATGTTCTTGACTATATGTTTTTCAATATGACCAAAACTGACCATGTTATATGTTGTAACTCTTTCTGTTTTATCATTATCTTAACTCACTCACATCGATGCTTGCTACTCTACTTCAATTGATTCTTAAATGCCCTTCATTCATTGTAGTGAATATTCTATAATATCATAGATTTTTCTTTTCCATGTGAATGGAGCCTATACACTTTTCCATGCTGATATGAAGTCTGTATAGACTGGAGATGCCATCTAATTCTATTGGTCAATTATTCTATTGATACTGTTAGGAGAGGGTGGAGTTTTCTTATGCATAAGTTACGATAGTGGTATATGTGTTACATGTTCATAGCACTTATTATTGTACCCACGTTAGTATTGCCTTATTCTATAAGTCGTTGGCCCTGTTATTCATAGAAAAATGTGGTTGAAGTATTTTACAATATTCTTATTGTTTTAATTTATCACTTTTTAGTATTGTATCATGTGAATCATTGTCATCAACTAGTACGTTCTTACTTATTATCACTTACTAGCAATGAAAGTCTTTGTATTAACAATGTTTTTATTTTTAATTTTCCTCATTTTATTGTTTTCACTTTCATATCCGCAATGATTGTATTAACCACTTTTATCTAATCTAAATTTCTAACTGCACAAATCCATTACTTCTTAGTATCTTGTCATCGGTTGATTTCTGATACATTATTTATATACTTTGTGACATTACTTTCAGTTGCTCGAACAAATCTAAAGTCTCATATGGCAAAAACAAAGAGCAATCAACCTAATTTAAAATCTAAGGTTAAATTCAATACCCTTTATATTTCGAATGTACCTTAATATATATGGTTTTTGTTATATTAAATTTTTCCCTCATACTACTATTACACTTTGTTTACTGTTTCATGTTACCTTTGTCTTTAATGAACTAATATAAAGATATATCGTCATTCGTAGGTTGCCATAAGGCATTGTTGATTTATTTCTAATTTGGTTAAGTTAACCTCGTCTCTTACCGAGGCCTCACGCTGTATAATTACTCGAACCCCATTTCACTTTCCTCTTCATCTTCCAACCACTGAGCCCAACTCAGCCATCCTCTATTCCCTCATTGATGGCTTGGATTTCGAACACAATGCGTTTCCCTTTAGTCAAACCCTCTTCCCATTCACTCCGACTGATGTAGCCTACATCTTAGGGTTGAGATCATTTGGTACTTACGTACGCATGGATCATGATTATGGGACATCGAGGGTCTACTATATGTTTGAATATGTTTTTCTAGGTCAATCTATTAGGGCCAACCTACTTTACAAGTTGGTAGATACAATTCAATCCCTCGATGGTGTATGTCGTGTCTACCTTGCATACAATTTCTTCGCGTACCTTTTCTCCCAAATTAGGGGGTACATGGCCATTTCTTTCATCTATTAGATGACCTAGATTAATTGCACGAGTATGAGGGAAAAGCAGTCTATGGCTTCCTTATGATCAGCATTAAGCAAGTCGTCAGTGCACTCAAAGAAAAAAAAATGTGTTATAGAGATTCGTATCAAAGAATATGGACCTCTCCTACAAGTGCTATATTTCATACGCTCTATTCCATTGCATATATTCTTTATTTCTATTATCGTTACTATCGTTAACCTTATACGCTATTCCATATATATGTAGCTTTGAGCATTGGAACACACACCCTTGTTGTGGACCTACCTATCCAAATGTGGCCTCGAATTCATAAGTGGACAACAAAAAATTTGAGCAATTCAATAGCAATGTATATTATTAGCGTGTCTGATCCAAATCAAGTTGTTTACATAATTCCGTTTTGTTGAGGTATATTGCTGTTGTTAAATATCATAATATATAGCTACTAACTCCAAATTCCTATGTATTATTGAATGCTATTAACATATCATGATCAGGCTTAAGCCAACAAGTAAGGAGAAGATGAAGAGAGTTATTATTGAGTTATTGGCGTCGAATAACCCTTCTTCCACTCCTTCCATTCCCCCTCAAGTAGATGCTTCATCTTCTGAGCCTGCATTAGTTCGTCATTTCTTTTCCCATTTTCTCAATTACTGTGTAATACAATTTAGCTACAAATGTTGTACTTAACTAATCTTACCAATAATCACTTTATTTTTTGAATTTTTCAAATTGTATGATAATCCCGCAGAACATGGCGCAATTCAACTTCATGCTCCCCTCCACCATATGTCCCCCAATTCATTGTAAGACTTTCACGGTTCATTTATGTTATTCATTATTATTTATGCCTTTATATACTTGGCAATACTTATATAATTAGATAATAACTTAACCTTCATTTGGTGTTTGTCCATTTAGGGTGTTGAATTGCCACACAACAGTGAATTCAAGTCCAGCTACCAACATCTTCTAACAGAAAACAAGGAATTGGAGGACACTTTTCAGCAGAGGTGTACTGAATATGATGAATTGATTCGTCAAAATAATTCTTTAAGGATGGAGCTTGATAAGACCTGGGCAGCATACGATGAGCTACTAATAAAGTACTCAAATTTGCTCCCAGAACCAACTGAAATTGTACATTCAACTCCTCCCTCATCTTCCTCTTCTATGATGCAAATACATGTTCATGAGAAACCTCATTACGTTGAGATCGTTGTGCCAACTTTTCGTGTTCATCAACCTACTAATAAGGAACGGATACCTACTGCAAATTTGCTTAACCCTTCATCTATTGTTCTTCTAGTTGATCTCATTCTTCTCCAACCAATTGCGGTTAAGATCGAAGTTCCAAATCCTCCAACAACTTCCTCTAATGCCTTGTCAATTGCTCCCGTTCAAGAATCCGATGACGACGTTGTTTTCGTGGTCACAATAGGGTCACCATATATCCACTAGCAACATTAATATTACAGCATCCACGGTGGCCATGCGTCTCAGGATGAACCCTCGATTACGATACCATGGTCAACAACTTTGAACTCCATGGTCAGCCCCGAAGCAATTAGCCTGGACAACTACAGATGTACCTCTACCTCATGAACTACAAGTTCATCCCATGATGGTATGTATTCTTATCACTATAATTCGTCTTTTGTAACATTTATATATATCATTTTCAATTGTGCAAAATATGTAATGGGGTATTGTTATTAAAATAACATTAGTTTAATATATTGCTCCTATCCTTACGGTACGTTTTCTGAACATATCCTTAATTCCTATATATTCTGTAAATGTGTAAGCATGTAATGTTATTTAATGTTTCTCACTTCTAGTTCTCAATCTTGTCAAACACATACCTACGGTGTGCTATTTTTTTACCATTTTATGTTTTGATATATTACCATACAATGGTTTTTGGTCTACTGCAATTAATCTATTTTTCGTTTTTGGTTTAATATGTATGGTAGTCCTTACTATACAAATTTTTGGATTGCATGACAGTTTTTCTTTCGCATCCCTCTATAGGGTTCCTATTTTTTGGCTATTTTGGTCCTTGCCAATACATTCTCGTAATTATTTAATTAACTTCCATCATTATGCTGATCAATATAAAATGAATACTATTCTATTATACATGAGGAGTATAATTATGCAAGTCACATGACTTCATGCACATTTGTTCTACACTATGGATACCGAGGAACTAGAATTAATCTTGGATTTCATTTTTTTCGACTTCGATTCAGTTGAGAGTGGCAAAGATTTTGTTGGCACTGTCAATAGCTTCTTGGACTTGAAACACTTGGAGCCGTTGGTGTATACTGGGAAAAAAAATCCACACAAGCGGCGGATTTCTACGGAGGTGGTACTCACCTCTCTTAAATTTCATTTAGATTGTCATTCATCTATGTCGACTGCCTACTAATGTAGATGTTCGACAACTTTTCAGATTGTAGATACATATATTTGCTTGTTACGAGAGAGTTTTACTAGCCACGATAGACAAGCTATCAAAACATTCTTCATTTATTCCTATGCCTCCGTAAGTCCAGAGTTAAACTTTTCTTAATTTTTTGTCAACCATGTTTACCTTTTTAATTTTTTATATGACTTTTTCCACCTACATTTTAACGAATTGTACTATTTCCCATATTGAATTCACATATACTACCATCTTTAAATGATATGTCCATTGCATATGTCAATAATCAAGACCATTTTTGTTTTCCAATAAATACACTCAACCCATAACTACTTAGGCAACGTATCATTTATCATCCATAAACTGAATTCTTTTCTCTTTTGACTTTGAACATAAAATACTATCTATTCTACTATAGGTATTGTTTGTGGAAGGTGGTTGCATGGTAGACTTTGATTTTCATAGATACTTTAATGGGGTGGAAAACAATGATCAGGTGTTTTCTTGAACCCAATCATTTTCGGTATATGGGTTACTATTTGTAATATACTTGATAAATTTATAATTTTTCACATTCTCTTTTCACTTTGTATGATAATAGGTGATCCTTCCTATTATTAACAATGATCACTGGATGGTTGCTGTTGCCAATCGGATTATCAGTACTATCGTAAGGTTGGACTCCTTTCCAAGCCCACTACATCAATCTTTGGGGTTTACAATTCGTGAATATACAACTTATTATCACGTTATAGTGGAAATATGTCATAAACCCACTTGGGTTTTACATCTTTATCTAATTTTTATGTTCATCTACCAGTCAAGTGGATTCTTAATTCAATATGAAAGAAAAAATGGAATTTACCAAACATAGATGACTTTCGCACAAGGCATTTCAGTCCAAGAAAATAATATGTAAGTAGAGGCACACAAAGCCATTCGTTTCGATGTAGGGTTTTTAATGCACTTCTTGTTATTTGCGGCAATTCTTTGTCAATCACACTTGTTAGAGATGCTTTGCTGGCATATATATATATATATATATATATATATATATATATATATATATATATATATATATATATATATATATATATATATATATATATGTTTTCGGAAGAGATGCTTCCTTGTACTTTCTTCGATGCATAGTTTTGGAGTGATAAAAATAAAATGAGATGTTGACTATGCACTTTATTTATCGTTATTGAACTATTTTATATGCTTCAATTACAATGACCTTCCCTTTTCAGTAGTCGTAGGTATGAGATGGTTGTTGCTTTACCATTCATAAGAGTGGAGTTTGTTAGTTTAGTATATTTCTTTATGGGATTTGTTGCCGCACATGGTATTTGTTTTCAGCTCTATGGGATTAAAAAATGGATCTGTTAGGCCATGCTATACCATGCTACACATCCAATTTTCATTATCATTTGTCATGGGTTCTATGCTCCTTTAGTTATTTCCTCATATTGGGTATGTTTATGTAAATAGGGTATACTATCGATTACAACTACACGAAAAAGCCTAAAAAAAAGTTTTTATCTAGGCCTGCAAGTGGTAGAAGAGGGGAAAGTTCTAAGAAGCCTAAAGTTATCCGGAGAGATGAGCTAAAAACAAAGAAGCAAGTTCAATTACGAAAGAAGTGTGAAGGCAAATGAGCTTTTGCATGACAGTGAGGTTATCAAAGTTTTTTAAAAAAAGGAAGCTGAAATCTATCTTTATTCAAGGAGATGGGTATAAGCCTTCACTTGTGAGGAAATTTTATTCATTGGAGAAATTAACAAAGGAAACAACTTTGGCGACAGAGTTCACTAAGAAAAAGAAGGTTATTATCACCCCTGGCATTATAGTAGAATATTTGATATGTGGAAGACCATCAGAGGGGATTTCTATTACAAAATATTCTTCCAACAAAAAGATAGCAAAGACTACATATTACGACATTGTTTGTGACAAACCAAGGAAAAAGAAAAGTAGAAATATCCTCATCGGCAATATGAGGTCAGAATATGCTACTATTCATAAGATCATTCATGCAAACATTCATCCTTGTGGTTCTAAGACAGACGCCTCTATTAATGATGTCAAGTTTTTGGTTGAGTTTATGGGTGAAGCCAGAATTGATATAGCCCTTTTAATATGGAATAAGATTTGGGAGTGCATTCAGAAACAGTTGACAGAAAAAAATCCCTTTCCCTGAGATGATTACATAGTTTTGTAGAATGTCAAATATCATTTCGAATGAGGATTATGTCAGTGGCGAAGGCCCTATCACTCCTAGCACAAAAAATAAAACTAAGGCTGCCACTAAAACCCAGAAAAAGGGAGGAAATAAAAAAAAAAAAAAGTAGTTCCTAATGCATCCACCTCAGAGCCAACTCAGCTACCCTCTATTGCAGATATGTTTAAAGTTATTATAGAGGACCAGCAGTTGCTTTCAGCTAAAATTGGAGCATTGAGAGAGGGGCAGAAGAAATGGGTGGACTGGAGAGCTTCAGTGTTTTCTTTACTGGGATGTAATCCTCTTCATGACATTTCTGTGGAGTTAGTTTCTTTATTTACTAAGCTTGAACCACTTATTAGACCTACACAGTCTAGAAAGCCTTCTATTGTGATTCCATATAGGAATGTTCATTATTAGACTGCTGCTAATTCTGTGAGAGATGATGATGAGGATGTTGAGGATAATAACGATGGGGATGAACAGGATTCAGAGAGTGACTTATTTTCAGAGTCAAGACAAGAGTCTGATGTAGAAAATTAGAGAGCGGGTAGTAGTATTTTGGGTTGGTTTAGGAGTCATTTGTACATTTTTTGTTTTAATCAAGTCTAGTCAGTCGAGATGGCATGGAGAAGAAATCGTAACACTTTTTATACGCCAACAACAATTTGATTATCATTTTTTTTTCTTTTTCTTTTTTTTTTTTTAAAAACATTTTAAGGTTTTTTTTTTTTTTTTTTTTTTGTTATCTAAACTCAATACAAGCCTAAAAGCCCTTTTCGATTCTAGCACGCATTTTGATCTTTAAATGAACAAATATTGGTTCTTTTACTTTAAATGTTTTGTGCTTGGTAGTTTTGCATGTCTATGACTATTCTATTCTCTCTTTTATCTTTTCAATTGAGCTTACATGTATAAGTGCTTGAACTTATATATATCTTGAAATCATATGGGAATTGGTTGCCTATATCTTTAATGTAAATATTATTGTGAATGACTACCCATGAGAGAGTTTGAAGTTAAAACTCGCTTGTTTGATTTATTATATGCTTTCATTGCTGAAATTTGTTTCTCATTGGTTCAAAATCTTCATACAGAAGTACGGACTAATCTTGCTAGAACTTGTTCGAATCATTGCAATATTCTTTAAGTTTATGCACTACTACAAAAACTGTCAAAGGGGACACTTTTTTTTTGCACATTAAGAACACTTGTGGTAAGTGTTCCCAAAAATTACTTAATGCAACACTTTTTAGAAAGTGTCCCTATTAGATCGTGTTTCGCAACACTTTTTTTAAAGTGTCCCCATAAACCTAGTATTAGCAACACTTTAGGAAAGTGTCGTCTAAATGTCAAAAAAAAAATTACTTAATGCGACACTTTTTTAAAAGTGTCCCTATTAGCTCATGTTATAGAGACACTTTTAATAAAAGTGTCACTATAAATGCAGTATTAGCAACACTTTAGGAAAGTGTCCCTAAATGTTCTAAAATTATTTTTAACTTTTTAGCCTTCCCTCTCTTTTGTAGTCCCGCTCTTTTTCTTTGTAAACAATCCCACTTTTCATAGCATGCATTCTTATTCCAAGCGCAGCTGTAGGGTAGCACAGTACGCCCCCAAGTTTTCATTGGGTTGGGTTGATGCCGGTACCACAGAATATCAGTTTTCATTGGGTTACGTTTGGGTAACCACACAGTCCAGCAAGCTCGGCTCCCACTTTGCACACACCGACCATCGATTGGGTTTGGTCCTCACGATCTGCACACATCGGCCGTCGATATTGAGTCGGCTCTCACTCTGCTTCAACACCAGTTCTATCTCAAGAATCCAATCGAAACCCTAGGAATGTATTTGGATATATATCTGCTTCATTCTCTACTCATCACTCTCTCTCTCCCTCTTTCGTTTCCAATCTTCCTTTTGGGTTAAACCTTTGATGGGTTTTTTTTAATATACAAATGTTTTTTTTTTGGGTTTTATTGATAGATTGGTGATTTTTGTGGTTCCTATTGGTGAAATTTTCTGGTTCCATTGTTTGTTTGGTATATATATAATATGAACTCTGTTTTCAGCCGAAACCCTAGGTTTATTCTGTATATATTTTTCTAGTTAATTATATGAACTAATATTTTGACCTTAAAGCAGAAGGTTTTCTTCCATTTCATATATATAGATACATGTATATATACTTTTAATCTGACTGCACTGGTTTAGGATGGCTGCATTCGGAAGTCAAATCTTCTGACTTCGTGTCTTGAACAATATTTCTTAGTTTGGGAAGTTAATTTTTTTTTTTTGGGGGGGTCAAACTGGTGCCACAATTTTAGCCCATCGTAATTTGTTTATCCTCTGTTTATTTGTTGAATAGTTGGAAGAAGGTCAAGTGAAAATGCAGTACAGATTGAAGGAAGAGGAGGAAGCGAAGGCTGCTCTCATGAGTAGAATTCAAGTTGTTATTGAAGCAGGAGTATGTGCCAGACTTGTTGAGCTCCTACTGTGAGTGTTTAAATTTATTTTGATTTATTTGTGGAGAACTTTTGGTTTTGAGTTACTGTGTTTTTTCTTTAGTTGTTATATGCTTGGAGTCTAATTGTCTTTAACATTTGTTACTATCAGCCACCCATCACCTTCAGTGTTGATTCTTGCGCTTCGCACGGTTGGAAACATTGTTACTGGAGATGATATGCAAACTCAGGTACTGGACACTTTAGAGGCATCTTCGAATCTCTCTCTCTCTCTCTCTCTCTCTCTCTTGGAACAATTAAAGGATGGGAGACATCTTTTTATCATTTCTCTTTGGACACGCAAGGTTTCATGTTGAGAGAAGCATAACAAATTTAGTTAAATACTTATAAAATGGGTTTACTTCGAATTTATCCATCTACATATTCTTAGTAAGTCAAGTTATTTTCTTGTCTCTTTCGTAGAATTAATTATAGTGTTCTTATTAGGGGTTCTTTTGTTTAGATCATGGTTGAAAAATGTTGGTTATGTGAAACCAGGAGAGAGAGAAGAGAATAAGAGAGGAGAAGGAGAGAAAAGAGAGAAGAATTGGGAAAGAAGAGAGAAAAGAAGAGAACATAACAGAAGAAATTTTGGGAAAGAGAGAAGAAATTAGGGAAGAAGGAGAGAGAGGGAGAGATGTAGAAGATATAGAAATTAAATTAAACTAGCCATAATTAATAAAACCTAAACTATTGAAAATAAATGTAGAAATATTCAATTGCCTTAAATCCCTGCCATATGTTTTGCATCAGTTAGTCGTTATGGCTTTGTTTGGATGTTGTCTTTTTTCTTGGCCCCAATGCCCTAGATAAGGAGATTATTTATATGGGCGAAATGCTGGCTTCTTAGAAATGGATTGTCCTTTGGGCTTTGGAGCTGACACTGGCATCCTTACATCTTATAGAGAGAAAGGGTGGTAGGGGAATCACTCGCAGCATAAAGGACTTTGGTGATCTCATTCAGATCTGTGGATGTAGGGTTGTTATTCCTTTCCACGACTCTCTTTGCTTAATACTCAAAGAGAATGCATCACGTCCTAGGTTTCGTAGATTCATTCTCTCTGAATAGGGAGATCATTTCCTTAATGTAGTTCAGGAGTGCCTTTGCAACCTATCTTTGGACACTGCCCAATCTGGGTTTCTCTTTGGTTTGGGCCCTGTTTTAGGTTTGAGAATATGCAGCTTTGATTATTTCTGTTTCTGCTTAGTTCCATTTAGAACATTTCTGATGGATTAATAATGTGACATTCTAGCTTGCTACCATTATTAAGTCGGAGTTTAGGAACCTATTTCACCAAGAATTTAGTTTTATTCTTCTGGCTTACATATAGACAGTATAATGTGTTATGGTTTAACCATCACTGTTTCTCCATGGATCAATGTTCTAATATATTTGCACTCAAACATCAATGTTCAACCAGCTTGATATTTTCTTAAATTTTGCCTGTGTTGGGAATTTGTCTGTTCTAATGTCATTCAGATCTTGTTGGTTTCTTTTTTAAAGGATTTTTTGTTCTCATTTTGTTCTTGGGTCAATTTCGAAGAAAACAACTCTAATTTGGGGTAATAATTACAAAAAGAGCATCAAGTGTATGATTCTTAGTTGCTCTCCTGGTGAATGATTTCGTTGCTAATACTCCAGTGTATCATCAACCATCAAGCACTTCCCTGCCTTTTGAACCTGTTGGGTAATAATTACAAAAAGAGCATCAAGAAAGAAGCCTGCTGGACTATCTCAAACATTACGGCTGGAAACAAGGAGCATATTCAGGTAATCTACAGATCCAAGTATCTTGTAACGAGTGATCTCTGAGGTGTATTCTCATTGCTATAATTTTGGCTGTCTGGGTTTCAAATTGAAAAATGAGTTATCTATGTGAAAAGTTCATTTATTGGGCAGAATATGTCATTTCTCTTTTGCATTAATACTATTTTGGAATGACATAGTCACATGAGATTTTTTAATTTCTACAGGCTGTAATTGAGGCTAATATAATTTCTCCACTCGTTCTTCTGCTACAAAATGCTGAATTTGATATTAAGAAAGAGGATCATATTAGTAATTATGCAATTGTGATAGTAAACCTGAGGCAGACTGTTGAAAAACATGTAGCCCTTATGGTTTGAAGAAAACTTTGCCAAAATGTCCACTATAATGTCTGCTTCTTGATAGCTAAAAATTGGACCCGATCATATTGAAGTATGATGTTCAGGCAGTCTTGGAGAAGAGCTTGAGGCCTCTTGTTGTCTATAATGGCATTTTAATTCTGTGTGCTTATTTATTTATTTTTAATTTTTGTAGCTTTTTACTTGGCATTTCATTTCTGTGTTAAGCAGATTCAATTAATTTCTTATTACCTTAAGATAGTTTTTGGTTTCATCTTAAGCTAGTGCGTGTGCATGCACATATGTTGCTGTGTTGGTGTGTATTGGAAGCATTATTGTTACATTTATATATCTGTCAACAAGTGACTTTTAGGGTGCAGTCTTTAATTTGTGACAGCGTTTTACTCTAACAGATTCAGTCTTGTAAATTATGAGGATCCTCACTTCAATGTTGGCTTGCCAGTGTTCAGCATTCATGGAAACCATGACGATCCTGCTGGAGTGGTATGGATTCTATGGTAAAATGCTGTCAATTTTTCTTGTTCTACATCTTAACCACACAAGTTGTTTAGTCTTTATGGTGAACCGGCTTGTTTCTCGGTTATATTATATCCTATTTTGGTTTTAATTAAATTTTTATATGCCATCTCATGCTGATGTATGTTGAAACATGGTGTCTTGCTTCAGCCATGCATGATCCTCACAAGCAAAGTCCAACAAGCTAATTCTGAACTGTGGGATTTTGGTCATTATTTAGATGTCAGAATTAGTTTAGGATTCCTTAAAATGATCCTATGTCTTTAAGTGTTTTTATTTTTTTAATTTAAATAAAAGAAGTTTACTTCAATTTGGATAACTTATGGCTTAACTAGAGAGTTGGCTTATTTATGAAGGAATATTGAAACCTAGAGAAGTAGGGACAAGACTTTCTTAAGTTGAGTTTTGAAAGTTAGGATGCAGGGCTTTATTGTTTTGATCTGTGGGACTGTGTTTACAATATCAGTTACATGACCTACATCTATGTGACAAGGGCCCTCGTATCTCATCACATTTTCTTTTAATAGACACATTGATGTGCATGCATTCCAGACATTTTGCTGGCATTGATAATTTGTGTTTATAATTTGAGTGCTGTTAATCTTAGAAGTCATTATGAGTGGCAGGACATTGGGCTTGCAAGGCCTGTATTAGTATGAATTAACTTAAATAATTGTCTAGGATATTAGGATGACAATATGTTACAAGGTCAGTTTTTAGTTTAATTTACTTAACTACTTTGAAGGATCTACATGGCTAGTAGAACCCAATGTCGGTCAAAGTAGATTTAACTTCAAAAATAAAGGGGACTAAATAGGAAGTTAAGAACTAGAAGAATTCAAAGCACATGGTGGTTACGAGTGACTGATCATTGTTATTTGGGAACCCTGCTACCTCGCATTGGGAGATTTTTTTAAATAATGTTATAACTTTTAGATGTATTAAGACGTATTAGTCATGTATGACTGTCCATTTTGTATAAATGTGAGCCTTTGGATGATGTGGCAGAACTTCCTATAATCACAATTGAAGAATTAAAAGAACTTTATCTGTTGGTGTCCTTGAGGACTACAATGCTTAGGGTTACTTACATGACAATTGATGTATTGAGTGTTGACTTTCTTCTGTACGTCATCCCTTATGAGTTAAATCTGAGAGATGCTTTCAAAGCTTTTACTGCTGACTTTGTTCTGTATGTTATCTCTGGTAAGGTAAATACTGAGATATGCTTTCAGGGAGTTATGGCTTGACTTGTTTAGTATAGTTAACCTTCAGGGAGTTATGACTTTTTGTTGAGTTCATTTATTTGACAAATGAACAATAAATGTTGACTTTGTTTCCTATTAGATTGTTTTGATTCAACATCTAAGCACAAGAGCAACTCGATTTACCTTGTTGGATTGTTCAAGTAAATAACTGCATGATGAAATGTTGAAATCTTCAACAGCCTTTCCTTTCCCTTTACATGGACAGGGATGCCAGAGGGCCCCAAAATGTCACTGCAACTTAAGAAGCATTTAAGAGTAAGACCAGCACTGCTACTAGTCTTTGTTCGACTGTCCAAGATTGTAAATTGTTTAAAACCATTTTCTTGTAGTGTGTAATCTAGCTTTTTGTGTCTTGTTAGGAAAGCTTTTGTATATAGGGCATGCAGTGAATGTTTTAGGGACATTACAGCAGCACATTTAGCACCTGTCTATTGTCCAACTTCGAAACTGGTTTGCTGGGAAACTAGGATTCATTTGTTGTCCTTAAAGAGGGTTATTATCTTGAGCACTATTATCCTGGTTGAATATTCTCCAGATACGATGTGCCCGTTCTGAAAATGGTGGTTTATTATTTATATAAGTGTATGATATGGAAGTAACTATATTTCATATGCTAGAGGTAATATATCAATGAACTTTGATTTCAAAAATCTTTTAGTTTTTTATGCTAGGGGTTCTATTTTATACTTAAGATAGCTTGTGATTGTTAGCTGTTGATGATAACATGGCACATGAGGCGCCATTTAAATGAGATGTTGTGATAATATGATTATAGAAGTGCTATAAGTTGTTCTTTTAATAGGTGAATATATAGAAATGTTCCAACAACAGGCAAGATGCTGCCAAATTTTTATCTCAAAAAAGAATATTTTTTAGTACAAGTTAATTTAATTTAATTTTAATTATTAATAGAAGTGTACGTGGAAACATGTATTGGAGTTTTAATGGACATATGATTTGGTTGTAGTTTGTATTGTTAATTTTACGATGCATCTGTGATTTACCTACACCTTTCTTATGGTAAATTAATTTTTCATGAAATGTAACTTTATATATCAATTGCAATATGAACTCATAAGTGCAACTCTATATTTTAATGCAGGGGCTGAAGGATTGCACTATATATGGATGGACATTTTGTTGATTACATGAAGATTGTGCGAAGTTCAATGACTTGTAAAAACTAGATTATGCAAAAATTGTTACACTTTTGGTTCTTAATTAGGATATTCAATATTAATTAACAAAGTGTTGACTTGGTGATACTAATTTCTCTTTCTCTCTCTCTCTCTTCTCTCTCTCTCTCTCTCTCTC
>JAESVK010000900.1:0-23328 GCA_017140935.1 Hamamelis virginiana | reverse complement strand
AAATTGGTTTCATCATCACTAGGTAGTACAAATTTTAGGTCAGGCATCATTTCACGGCCAAAAGTTGACACAACTTTTGAAACTTGGGTATTCTTCACATATCTAGGTATTATGTGAAAGTTGTCACATTGGGTATTTTTCTTCATTCGGTAGGCATTATGTGTAAAATGGAAATTTGGGTATCATTTAACATTATGAGTATTATATACAACTTATGATGCATTGGGAATTGTAAGATATGATAAAGATTTGATTTGATATGTAAGAGAGGATTAAAATATGATTAAGATATGTAAATTGAGTATTCTTTAAAGAATTTGGTATTATGTATAAAATATGATTTTGGGTATTCAGTGAAAGTATGG
The DNA here is from genome assembly GCA_017140935.1 of Hamamelis virginiana. NCBI lineage: Eukaryota > Viridiplantae > Streptophyta > Magnoliopsida > Saxifragales > Hamamelidaceae > Hamamelis > Hamamelis virginiana. Next base: position 22,963 of record JAESVK010000900.1, on the reverse strand, counting down.
GTATTACGTTAAATATTAGGTATCATGTATATATATATGGATATTATATGCAATATTGAGTATTCTTTACTTCTAATATTTTAAATAGGTTGATTTGTTATGATCTGACTTGTACGTAAACTAATCATATTATCGGTATCCTTTGTAAAACAAGTAATGGTTATTTAGTGATTCGTCGGGTATTATATGTAAGTTGGGTATTAGGTATTACTAAGAAAGTTAGGTATTTAGTGTTTTGTTAGGTATTACATGAAAACTTTTAAAATATTTTTAAAAATATTACCATTTAGATGGCAAAATGGTCCAAAAACCAGCGCGGAACTTTAGATTTGACATTTTTGGAAATAGTGGTCATAGATGTCATTTTTGAAAACTCAACAATATTTTTAGAAATTTCCCATAAAGATAAGGTGATCAATGAAAGGTTCAAGAGGATATGAAAATGAATCAATAGAAGTCAATCATCAATCATCAGAGCATATGAAGGAAAAAGAATGGGAAAATATCAAAGAATTTGATTTATTTTTATTTTCTTATTTATGTGTTTCTTTTCTTATGTATTTCCATATTATTTACTCTTGTTCTCTATATAAACCCTTTAATGGGTTGATTGTAATCAGGTACGTTATTATCAATGAGATTCAATTTTTCTACAATAACCTAGACTAAAGTATATGTTTCCAACTTTTTTTTTTTTTTTTTTTTGGGTTTTTTGCATTCATTTGATATGAAAAAGAGAGTCGGAAAACTAATTCAGTGTAAAACAGTATTTGATTTAACTGGAAAACTTTAGGCGAAGGGGTAAAAAGGATGAAAAATTACTTATACCCCTTTAAAAAAACAAAACAAAAAATGAATTTGTAGCTTAAAAGCACCCCCATGGCCCATATATTCCAACTCCTCACTCCCCCCAAAGTTTTAGGAATTTTTCCATGGATTATATATGAAGATGGTGGGCCAATTTTGTTAGAAAGAAAATTAATACTAATATATTAATTATGAGGGAGTCAAATATAATACCATAAATTATGCTGAGGAAACGGTTTGTATTGATTCTCAGCTAAATGAACCAACTGGTTTAACCCAGTTGGCCAGGACCCATAAATTTCATCTAAGTAAAAGATTAAGGGTTCGATTGGCGAGATTGTGGTGGTTTGTTTTAAGTTGTGAACTTGTATCCCCATGCGCCCCACAATTTCGGCGTTAAGGTGTCTCCTCCCCTACTAAGTGACTAATGACTAACCCAAATGATGTATACCATGTAAAAAACAAAAATGGGGATGGAACAAGGGCCAATTTCGATGGGCGTTACAATGCCCAGCAAAGGCTTGTGTAAAGAATGGGTTTTAAGGCAGTAGTAGCACTTGCTTAACTTATTATGGAAAGCACCAATGCTTTCAAGAAATTTAGACTATTTGGTGATTGTTAGAGACAAAAAAATGAAAATACATGCGAATCGAATTTAATTATGATATTTTTTATTTTTTTTTTAATGAGTAAAATCTCAAAATTGACTAATTAATTAATAATTGTTTTCCAAAAGAAAAAAAAAAGACTACTTAATTATTTAAACATATATATCCACCCAAATTTTCCATGTCATGAAACAACTTTTGATCTTCAACCTGCGTCGCCTTTCAACTTTGTTTCCATATATTCTCCCTCTAACAAAAGACTCCTCCAAAATGTTGTTGTATCAACATTGTCGTCTTCATCATCTTCTCCTTGTTTTTTGTCGTCGGAGGAGTCAAGCTCACCATCTAATGGGTCCAAATTTATAGGAGAAGTATGATCAGTGCAATGATTCGGTAAGCTAGATGTGATCTTGTTCTCTGATGCAACCTTCTTGCTTAAGTGAGAGTTCCAATATTTTTTTATATCATTGGATGTTCTTCCAGGTATTCTTCCTGCAATTAGAGACCATCTGTACGCAAACAAACAAGTTATTAATTTGTAACTTGTTAATTAAAAACATATATCTAAACATAAGCAAGTGATCGATGATCGACCCATATGTGTTACATGTTAGAAAATTATTCATACAATATTTTGTTATAGCTAATTGGTTTCTTTAATTATATTAATTGTTTGAATTAATTCATTGTAATTTATATAATATTGAAAATATAAATTTATTTTCTTAAATGAGACCATGTAAAAGAAGTTACAATTATCAAACATACAAAAATGTTAATATAAGGTGTGCATTAGCCATTAGGTGACCTTCATTGGGGCAACATGCATTAGAGCATATTCGGTAAAACCGACTTTTAGATTAGATTCTTGTCTTATAAATGTCATATTTGCAAAAAATCAAGGTGATCCAATGGTTTAATTTATTTATTTTTTAAAAAAATAAACTATGAAAAAATGGTGACATTTTGAAGAACAAAAAAGTTTCAATTTTTTTTTTCATTCTAACATTTTTCAAAAAACTAACTGTTGGATCATCGTGATTTTTTGCAGACATGACATTCATAAGAGGATAATCATATCTAATCTTAAAATTAATTTTTTAAAACATGCTTCGCAGTTACCCCAATAAAAATTACTTTGCATCAGGTGCATCTCTATATATATATGTGTGTGCGCGCGCGTGCACCGGGGGGTTATAGGAGATTTTTTGAAATTCATAAAATGCGTTCAATTACTTTTTAAATTTCATGGACTCTTATCATTTGCGGTTATAATTATATATTCTCTTCATGATTTTCACATTCACAAAGAAAGATCTGTTTCCAAAATTTATGTAAAATAAGATGAAATAATTCAATTCATATGGGTTAGATATTAGATACTATGCATATCTGATTGTCAAAAATTCTGACTGCCGAAAACTATCACAATTTTTCTCATTAACACATTTAAGAAACCGACCGTTGAATCATTGTGATTTTTATGCATGACATACAGGATCAAAACTGTATATTTTAGGGATAGGTTCCGTTTATACATGATTTACAAAACCCAACATGGGTGTTTTATTTTTAGAAACCCACAATTGGATTAGAGACCCTTCTTATGCATATAATGCATACCAAAAATCAAATTAATGAGACACTAGTAGCCATATATCATTTCATGAAGTCACATTTCTAATCAATAAAAACATTATAATTTTTCACAATTATTGATGAAGTAGCTCTTAATCTATGATCGACTTGATATTTCATACACTGATGTGTATGAGGGGAATATTTATTCCAATGATGGGTTTCTCAAAATACAATTCCTATGTTGAATTTTGAGATCGATGTATAAAAATATGTGGAAAAATATAGATAAACAAAACCTGTCCCATATATATATGATCAAGTCCACAAGAAGGGCTATATAAATCATTGTAGGATGTTTAGAAAATTGACCGTTAAATTAGATAATGTACTTATGAATGTCGTGCATGCCAAAAATTACGCTGATAAAAAAATCAGAATTTCAAAATATAGCTATGAAAAACTGTGATTGGTGAAAACTGACACAGTTTTTCTCAATGACATTTCCAGAAACCGACCGTTGGATCACTATGATTTTTTGCAAACATGTTATTCATAAATACAGTCTCTAATCGAACGGTCAATTTTCCAAAATATGTATCGCACATATGCTTATATCCACATACTATATATATATATATATATATATACACACATAAATGATCCTATCAGGACATGCTGACTTTTGTGAAAGCCAACATGAAGTTTATAGGTTATTGTAGGTAGCATATTTGAAAAATTAACCATTGGATTAGATACTATGCATATGTATGTCAGACATGTCAAAAATCACAGTGATCCAACGGTCAGTTTCACAGATATGTCACTAAGAAAAATTGTGACAGTTTTCAGCGATCGGAATTTTTCACAGTCTATATTTTGGGATGCTTACATCAGATCACTGTGATTTTTGGCAGACATGACATCCTTAACAAGGGTATCTAATCTAATAGTCGATTTTTTAAAATATGCGTCCCACTATTCCCTGTGAGTTTTATGAAAGTCAGCATATACTTAATAGATCGGAACTCTATTCATATTCCACTATTCCCTATGAGTTTTATGAAAGTCAGTATATACTTATTAGATTGGAACTATATATATATATATATATATATATATATATATATATATATATATATATATATATATATATATATAGTGGCGATCAGTTGCAGTCTGGACTGCACGGCCATTTGGCCTTGTTCCGGTGGTCGGTTTCAAATTCCGACTGTTGGATATGATGCTTACTCCCTGCATGCAACGCCTGCAAAAAATCATGCTGATCCGACGGTTGGAATTTTGTAAAACCATCCTTAAGCAGACTGAAATTACCAAAGACTATATATAAATTTCGTTTGTGTTTAAGGCTGGTTTTCCAACCGTCGGATCGGCATGATTTTTTGCAAGCGTGGCATGCATGGAGTGAGCATCATGTCCAACGGTCGGAATTTGCCGACCACCGGAACACCGCCAAATGGCCGTGCAGTCCACTTACAGTCCAGACTGCAACTGATTGCCACGGTGTATATATATATACAGACATGATACTATAAGGTCGGCCTTACGCAAAGTTGCGTAAGGTCGGCTCCATATGGCTAATTTTATATCACAGTTCATAAAATTGACCGTTGGATTAGATGCTCCACCTCTGTATGTCATGCCTGCAAAAAATCACGGTGATCTGACGGTTGGTTTTTGAAATATGTCATTATGAAAATATGTAACTTATTTGTTCTTCAAAATATCACCATTTTTTTAACGGCAGTTATTTCAAAAACCAACCGTCAGATCACTGTAATTTTTTACAGGCATGACATACAGAGGTGGGGCATCTAATCTAACGGTCAATTTTATGAACTGTGATCTAAAATTAGCCATATAGAGCCGACTTTACGCAACTTTGCGTAAGACCGACCTTATATTATCATGTCTGTATATATATATATATTTGGAGCTCTCAGTCTAACAATCGTCCAACTTCTAGAAGTGCCAATTATTGAGTTTGGTACGGTTTTGCTCAATTCTTGAGTTTGGATTTCTCTTAAGGGAAAAAAATTAAGTGTCCGGTTAACGCCTCCAAGATCCGGACACATCTTCACTTTTTATAGTTCATACAATTTATTTTTAAAAAATTCATTTTCAAGAATATTTTTTTCTCAAAATTTTGAATTTATCTTAATTGATGTGAACCGTTGGATCTTAAAAAGTGATAATATATCACAATCTGGAAAGCCATATTTGTCCCTTAGTAGCAAAACCAAACTCTAAGGCACCGTTTGGATTTGTTTTCTATAAGCACTTATTTGCTTTTTAAAAAATTTGCAATATATAATTTTTTATAAAAATTTTAAAAAAAGCAAATAAGTACTTATAAAAAAACAAATCCAAACAGTGCCTAATTAATTGTGCTTCTTAAATCTAGCAACGTACAAAAAAGAATGTAAAGACACTTCACACACATTCTCATTTAAAAAATTAATTCAATTAATATTTAATGATAATTAGTCCTCTTAAACCTGGTCATTAAAAGGTTTATTTAATATTACTTTCAAAAGTTACTTCTAAAATGCATGCACTCTTATACAGATAAATACTTTTTTACTTCAAACGCGAATCAAAGAGTCTTTCTTTCTTTAAGAAGAAAAAAAAAATAGTGTTAAATTATTCTCTCTAAGAGTAAGAAGAAGAATGGATGGATGGATGGATAGATGGATGGAAGTAATTTACTTGCCTGTTGCCCAAGAGTCCGTGGAGCCTGATAATGAGATCATCCTCATCGGCGGCGAAGTCACCGCGCTTGATGTTGGGTCGAAGATAGTTCATCCATCTTAACCTGCAACTCTTACCACACCGCTTCAGCCCTGCCGGAACTAAAACATACGTAAGTGATGCTAGATGAACTAAATCTTAAGCTAAAAGTACGTTTTAAACCCAAGAATATGGTAGTGTACGTAATAGATCGAATCTCTACTTTAATTTTGTGCAGTTAAAAAATGTATGAAAGTAGAGATCAAATCTATCTTGATAGCATGCACGTACATCATTTGATTTAAGATTTGATTTATATATCTAACATTTTTCTTAAAAAAAGAGTTATGCTAGCTAGATGAACCAAATCCTAAACCAAAGTAACAACATGCACTAGAAAGAAATCAATTAAGAATGAAGAGAAATGAAAAGATATATTAAAATGAATGAATGGGTTGCCTGCTTTGGCAGGGATATGCCTCCAATTGCCTTCTCCATTCTCGTCCACACATTTTTGAAGTAAGTGGTCTTCTTCTTCAGTCCAAGTGCCCTTTCTAAGTCCAATATTTTTGAGATCACCCATTTCCATCTACTCTTTCAATTATTTCTGTTCACTAACACAAACACATGCACAATATATACACCAACATATATATATATATATATATACCAATGGAGAGAGAGATGCTCGTCTCTTCTGGTAATTCAAACGTTCATTGGTCACCAAACTTCCTCAATAATTCACCTACATGTACAAATTAAACACATGCAAAATTTTATATTCACAGAATCTGCAGTGATTGCACGGTCCAAGAGTGGGGTTCTCACCAAACTTCCTCAATAATTCACCCACATGTACAAATTAAACACATGCAAAATTTTATATTCACAGAATCTGCAGTGATATATTGCACGGTCCAAGAGTGGGGTTCTCTCTCTCTCTCTCTCTCTCTCTCTCTGCGGCTGTGCCGTACCGCATATATATATACACATAAACCGACAATGATTTTTCATTAAATTTTCATCTGTCCAAGTGGGGTTCTCTCTCTGTGTGTGTGCCGTCCCGCATATATATATATATACCGACAATGACTTTTCATGAAATTTTCAAGATGATAAAAAAAAAAAAATAGTGTATCAACCCTTCCACGCGCGTACTGTACGTTCCACCTCTAACAGTAAGTCCAATCTTACTCTCGACGAATATGAGTTGGATAAGGCTGCTAACTCGCGGTGCCCTCAGTTTTGTTTTCCACCAATTTTTCTATCTTTTAATTTATATTTTAAAAGATACATGTACTTCAAAACACACATCATATCGAATCAATATATTCTTCTATCTTTTAATTTATTTTAATTAAATATATATTTTAAAACGCATATCATATTACTTTTGACCAATATGATTTGGCTAGCTAGGTAGCTAGCTAGGGCTGCTAACTTGTCTCCTCCTTTTGTTTTCCATCAATTCTCCTATTAATTTTTCAGTGGGGAATTTGGCCGAAAGTCCTGCACAATAAAAATTTAATGCAAAAGGTTCTGCCAATTTTTTTTTTCCTCAGTAGAGTCTTATTTAAGAATTGGTTAATGCGTAAACTCATAATTTTTTAGAAATATTTTTCCTATTTAAGGTAATTGAACTTTGGCCAACCATTTTATTTCCTCTCAAATTGTCTAAAAATAATAAAAATTACTTTTAGGTTAATTTATTTTTATATTAAAAAATGTAAAGGGTATGTTAAATGAAAAATTATTCTTACTTATGCATATTTTATATACATGGGAGGATAAAAACAATGATAGAATCAGCCTGTTCACGAGCCTATTAATGATCATATTCACGAGCATGTTCATAAGCCTTATTCACGATCATAAACAAGTCAAGTCTAGGACTACTTGGGCTTGGCTTTTTTATTAGACGAGCCTAAGTTTAAGGCTTGAACTTGGCTTGTTTACTAAATAAATGAACTCGAACCGAGCCCTTATCGAACACGTTTGTTCGACTCATTTGCAGCCCTAGTTGGCAAGAAATACAAATTTTGTACTCAAATATTCCTAATTACATATTGTGACTTGCATATCGGTGCAGCTAGATCGTGGATTGCATATCGTATCGATGTAGATCGCTCTCCTTCTCTATCATATCTCTCTATTTTACTCTGTCACTCTTTGTACGTATCTCCTATTTCTCCAATAATGCATGTGGTTCTCTTATATCCAATTGCAGATCGAAAAGCTCCATTACACGATCTGCAGGTTCGAGCGGAGGTCGCCGACGACGAATACAAGATTTGTATGTAGTCCTCACCTCTTATTGTTGATTGGAAAGCTCAATCACACAATCTACAGTGAGGTGAGCTCCAACATTCTCTCTCTCTCTCTCTCTCTTCCTAACTTTATCTCTCTATTTTTAATCTCTCTTTTTCTCTCTTCTCTCTTCTTCGATCTCTCTTTATTTGCTATTGTTAAGTGAATATAAAATATTCTCTGGCTAAACATGAAAGGTGCAACGGCTTTGAAAAATGAAACTCTAAAGTGAGGGTATTTTTGTCCTAAAGTGGCAAAAGGATTTTTGACAAAAAAGAAGTCTGCGGAAGACTTTCAGCATTAAACTTTCCTTCAATAAGACCTCCGACCAAATTACCTTTTTCAAAATGTACATCATATTATAATATTTAATATTGCTTTGAATCTTTTTTTTTAACAATAAATATATTAGCGCTTTGAATCGGTCTACTTGTATAAATTCCAGCATTGTCAAACCTGGACCGGACCAGCTGGTTCAATCGGTTGAATTGGGATATGGGTGCCTCACTGGGTGGTTCAACCTACTAAAACCAGTCTTAATGAAAACCGATCTATTTAGTAAAAACCGGTCAACCCGGTTAAAGAAGTGGCCAGGTTTTGGTTTGTTTGGGTTTTTTTTTTTTTTTTTTTTTTTGTTTTAAAAGGGTGATAAAATGACTAAAATAACTCAAATCTTTTTAAAGTCTCTTAAAGCCAAGAAAGCCAAAAAAGCAAATTAATCTAAAAAAATCCCAAATAGCAAAAAGAAACCCAAGCACCTAATTTAATAAATTAATACAATATTCTTATCTTGCATTTTAAAAAATATATATAATAAAGATTGATCAATAGTAATTATCAATTTTCAATTTTGATGACTGCACATACATTCAAATATATGAATTGATTGTACAAACATTTAAAAAAAATTATATTTGGAATCTATTTTGAATCTTTTACAGCTTTTATTCTAATAAATAATATATTTATGACGTCATGATGACATCATGGTTTAACTCGATTGACCCTGAACCAGTTGATCCTTAACCCAATCACTTGTCCAGTTCGATAAACGGTATGAATTTTTAAACATTGATAAATTCAGTCACAAATATATCTATATATAATAATGAACTCACTACTCACTATATATAGTAAGAGTTGAAGTTAACAGAACTTTAGTTAAATACTATTAAATTGGAGAATATCAAACTTTAATATATATATATATATATATATAGTAACACACATATGTGCAAACTGGCCATCCCACTGCTCACCAATATCTCTCTCGAAGTCTCGATCTTAGCTTGTTGACTTTCAGCCCACTAAATATTAAATAACAGTCTTGTATAATATTATTGGACTTTAATCTATCCCTCCATACACGAACGTATTTTCAACGTCAAAAACACTAATCATGCCGTATGGCCACGTGATTCACGTGTTTCATTCTCTTATTTTTCTTTTAATAATTCTAGGTATAACGTACTTTTTTAATTAGGTGTTGATAGCGCGCGGGGGAGGGCGGGAAAGACCTTGTAATCTTGTACAATCAACCTTATCTTAATGTGTTATGCGGTTGACAAGCTTTTTGCCCAATCACTCACCATGCATGATAGAAATGATCAAGTCAGCATATGTTTATATAAGCTTATATAAGCATGAAGCGCACCCATAGATAATTATAGGATATATATTTTAAAAATTGATCATTGGATTAGGTATTATACTTATGCATGTCATTTCTGTCAAAAATCAAAGTGATCCAACTGTCGGGTTTTTGAAAATATCATTGAGAAAACGTACTTTGACAACAGTCACAGTTTTTCATAACTATATTTCAAAATTTTGACATTGGATCGCCTTAATTTTTGCAATGCATGGCATCCATAAGTACATTATCTAATCTAAAGGTCAATTTTTTAAAAAAATGCCTCAGGTAACAGTTGGTGAACTTCCCCCGTGATGTTGCTTGCAGAACACTCGCATGGTTTGTTCTTTATCTCTAGCTAAAAATCCCATGATAGAGCTAGGGACATCTCCCACGATCTGTTTTGTTGCATCTGAATTAGCCAAGATTCTTATCAAATATGGTTTCAGCTTCTTTATTGGACTGGACCTTAACTTACTTTGAATTTTAATATTGTTGAACTATAAAACTAATTTAGGTTATATGATACTTGTAAAATTAAAAATATTGGTCATAACCTTTTTTTTTAATATTACATTTTAAAATTTAAAATTACTCATGCTCTATATATTTCTTAGTATTACGAATAGCATTAGATCATTTCAAAATTTAGGACAATACTTGCTTCCTCACCTCTGATGATCTTTTACCATGTATTCAAATAATAAAAAAGAGTTGATTATATGGGCATATTCCCGTGTTTATGTGATTACACATACGTATCCACTATCCATGCATCTGTATTATATATGTATCCATGAGTTCATATAAATATAGATATGTGTTCTATACAGAAATGATCATTTAAGGACCGGTCCTTAAATTAAGTTAAGGTCTGTTCACCATTTTTTTATATAGAATAGGTATTTTGAAAAACGACGATTGGATTAGATAATCTTCTTATGTATGTCATGTCTGCAAAAAATCACATTGATCTCACTGTTGATTTTCAAAATACAGTTTGTAAAATACTCTATCGGTATTTACTGTTGGATGCTGTAACAATTGTTTAACAGTTTGTATTTTCAAAACCGAAGGTTGGATGACAGTGATTTTTGGTTGATATGACATACATAATAATATTATTTAATCCAACGGTGAGTTTTTTAAAATACATATTCTAATGGTGAGTGGACCTCAAATTAAAGTTAAGGACCCATCCTTACTTGATTATTTCTATTTGTCCATATATTTATATTTTTTAATTAATTAATTGTAACATGTTGCTGAATATGAGTGGACGTAAAAAGGAACTCCTCTTCCTATGCACGTGTTATCATTTATGGAGTGGCCGGTAGTCTTTTCCGCATTAAGAGGATTAGTCAAGTTGGCTTAACGGCTCGAAGACTGCTGTTGGGAGGAAGAAGAAGAAGAAAAAAAAAAGTCACATTAGTCTACCAACTCGCTTGAAACATAGAGTTAATTTATACTATTATATAAAGGCTGAAGGACACTTGGTGAGCTCACATTTATACTATTATATAAAAGTGCAATACTACAAGCCTAATGTATGAAAAAAATGAAAAGCCCAAGCATGCTTTGAGAGACAAATTGAGTTTGGGGTAAAAGCTAGGGATGGCAATGGGGGATGGATTTTCCACTTACCCATCCCCATCCCTGATAATAAAACTACTCCACATTCCCGTCCCCGTACTCCGGTAGGATATGTAATTTTATCCTCGTTCTCGTCCCCAAAGGGGCAGGGAATCCTTGTTCCCTCCCTGCCGCCCCGTCATTTCAATAACAAATTCAAAATATAATGCACTAAATGTGCTTTCGAGAGAGTTCGAACCCATTATCTCCATTAAAAAGCCTATATTTCAATTGTCTAAACCACTAAATTGCATGTTGATAAATTGTAATATACTTTTAAAATAAATAATTTTTCAATGACTCTTAACTGTAATATACTTTTAAAATAAATAACCTTTCAACAACTTCTCAAATTGATCCACTTGAAAAGACAAGTGTTATATTAGATATTTTGAAAACTAACCATTGGATGAGATATTCCACTTATATGCATTATGCATGCCCAAATCACATTGATCCAAAGACTAATTTTTCAAAACAAGAATTATGAATTATAAAAAATGGTAACAATTTTTGAAAGTTTTTGCAGTTCATCTCAAAAATATGACTTTTTTTTTTAAATTAATCGTTTGATTAATATGATTTTTTGTATATATGATGTGTCATGTGTACACACATATAATTTAATCCAATCATTAGTTTATCAAAATACTTATTCCATATTGGTTTTACAAATCATATGTCAAACTATGAATAAGATAGTGTGCGTATGACCAATTGGAGAAAATATTTAAAATTTTGATTGTTGGATTAAATACAATTGTTATTAATTTCATGTTCACAAAAAATATAGTGGTCTAATGGTTAGTTTATGACAAATGTCCATGAAAAATTATAATATTTTAATTCTTCAAGGGTCCCAATTTTTATCCAAATAGTTTTTTTTTTTTTTTTTTAAATATTTGTTGGATCGTTTATATTTTTGGCAATTATGTAATTTATAAGAAGTGCATCTAATCTAACTGTTAGTTTTTCAAAATCTATTTTGTATTTTCCTCTGCAGACTGTAGACTATAGAGGTCACCTTACACATAGACAATATAGTTGTGCAAAGTGCAACTTATAACAACATCATTCCTATCATTCTAAACAGAGACAAAGTTTGAATAATTGATTAGAAAGAGAAAGTTAACAAACTTAACACAATAAAAAAGACTTGACTTATTATATAGGAAATATATAAGAATTGTTAGAAAATGTTTGATTGTTAGTCAGATCACTGGGATGGGAGAAAATCAATTAACCAATATTATTTAAAAAAAATGGTTAAAAATGTTAAAATTGATGAAAGGGACATAAAAGTTATGAGGTCATTAATAATTTAAATTCTATTGTAACGCCCCAACTTTACAATTGTATCGACCCTTCCGAATAGGTCGACACGTGTCAAGATGGAAATACAAACTGTTCTGCTCATCTTTATTTCCTCATGAGTGACAAAGAATATATATATATATACAAGTAAAACTTACGGTCGAATGTTTTAGGGCCGTTTGATGTGGTGAACGGCTGATAGCTTGCACAAGATTCAAGGAAAAATAAAAGAGGGAAAACCAAAGCTTACCTGCGCGGGCAGCTTCCTTCCTCATTCATCTCTCTCTCTCTCTCTTCTCTCCCTCGTCCCACCCTTGTCGCTGTTGCAGCTGCTCGGGCACCGTATCTCCGGCGATGGCGCAGATAAGCAGATCTACTCACTCTGTTATTATTATTATTATTATTATTATTATTATTATTATTATTCTTCTTCTTATTTTCTCCCAATTTTCTTGACCCCACCGTGACCCCGCCGTGAATTAGCCACTATGACCGCGCCGTGAACCAGCCCCCGTGATACCGCCTTAAACGAGCCGCCGTGACCCCGCCGTGAACCCGCCGAGAAACCCGACCCTTCTCACCACACAGAGTCATCGTCGCCGTTACCCCACCGGAAATCGCAGGTTTTTTTTTTTTTTTGAAATGAAACCCTAAAATAACATGGTTTGAACTTAGGGCGTGTTTTGAAATTTAGTAGCCTTTTTTTGCAAATGAAATTAGGGTTTGAACTGATGCTGGTCTGTTCTTTGTGTCCACATAAAACTATGGTTAGATTTCTGAGCTCATTTGTGGTGTTGGGGGTGATGAGAAGCAGAGCATCAGGAATTAGGGTTTAAACTAACATTATTTGCTCTCTCTAATTTCTGTGATGTGAAATTGAAAAATGGAATTGAGAAATGTAAAAAATTTGATCTCTCAAATTATTTGGTCTCTCAGATTTACAACAATATTATCTTATGTCTATTAGTTTTTCCATTTTGTAGAATCTAACCATTCTTCAACCAGTCCTAAAATTTTCATATACAAAGATAATATATTTATAGGGTTAAGCTTGATTTAGTACCACAAACTTTTTCGAAAGTTTCAACGTGGACCACAAACTTTTAATCGTGTCAATTTAGTACCAATTTAAAAAGATGGATTTCAATGTTGGCCAAATCGTCTCTGCCGTCAAAGAACTCAAACGGAACGATGATGTGGCAATTAAGTTTAGCTGATGTGGCACTGATGTGGCATCTCAGCCCACATAAATGGTAGCTCGATTTAGTACCACAAACTTTTTTAAAAGTTTCAATGTGGACCACAAACTTTTAATCGTGTCAATTTAGTACCAATTTAAAAAGATGGATTCCAATGTTGGCCAAATCGTGTCTGCTGTCAAAGAACTCAAACGGAACGATGATGTGGTAATTAAGTTTAGCTTATGTGCCACTGATGTGGCATCTCAGCCCATTTCCCTCCAAAATAACAATCACGTGTACATCACATGACCATTTCCCCAACATTGCCGGTCTCGCATGCGTTTCTCCTTCCCCATCCATACTCATTCTCTCTCTCTAGAAGCAACAATGCTTCGCTTGTTGCTCTTCTTTCTCTCTCTACCTCTATTTTCTCTCTCTAAACCAAGAAGGCCTCTACCTGCAGCGAGTCAAACTCGGCTTCGACGACCCGGACGGGTTCCTCGACAACTGGAATGACAGAGACGATACTCCATGTAACTGGTATGGCATCGAAGCATTGTTGCTTCTAGAGAGAGAGAGAATGAGTATGGATGGGGAAGGAGAAGCGCATGCGAGACCGGCAATGTTGGGGAAATGGTCATGTGATGTACACGTGATTGTTATTTTGGAGGTAAATGGGCTGAGATGTCACATCAGTGCCACATAAGCTAAACTTAATTGCCACACCATCGTTCCGTTTGAGTTTTTTGACGGCAAACACGATTTGGCCAACTTTGAAATCCATCTTTTTAAATTGGTACTAAATTGACTCGATTAAAAGTTTGTGGTCCACATTGAAACTTTCGAAAAAGTTTGTGGTTCTAAATCGAGTTACCATTTAGCTTATGTGGGCTGAGACGCCACATCAGTGCCACATCAGCTAAACTTAACTGCCACATCATCGTTCCGTTTGAGTTCTTTGACGGTAGAGACGATTTGGCCAACATTGAAATCTATCTTTTTAAATTGGTACTAAATTGACACGATTAAAAGTTTGTGGTCCACGTTGAAACTTTCGAAAAAGTTTGTGGTACTAAATCGAGCTTAATCCTATATTTATAAGTTTTTCCATGTTGTAGAATTTTACAATTGTTGAACAAATCCAGCAAAATTCGAAACATTAAATGAAATTAGGGCCAAATAGTGCTGCTGGTCTATTCTTTGTGTTGGGGGATTTTTAGTGTAATTTCTATGTAATAAATTACTCATCTCTCTCTCTCTCTAGAATTTGACAGGGTCCCATTTTTTTGAATCAGAAAAATGAATGTAGCTCTTCTCTAGAATTTCATTGTTTGATTTTAGAACATTTCTACTCCAAATCAAAATTTGTTTAGACTGTAGGACTACAACAACTTCACTGATTCATTATAGAACATTAGGTAATTAAAGTACCATTTATTAGTTTAAATTTGACAGGGTCCCTTTTTTTTTTTTTTTTTTTTTTTTAAAAAAAAAAATTAATTTAGGAATTTTTTTTTTTTTTTTTTTTTTTTTTTTTTTTTTTTTTTTTTTTTTTGATTTTGTAACTATCAAGCCCTCTGTCGGTTCATGCATGTATTTGTCATTCCGTTTTTATTTATTTATTTCTTTGGGTCATGAAAATATGATAATTTGATAATTTGATAATTTTGCAATTGTAGTAATGGCATCATCTGAAGGTAGCTCAATCAATACCAATTGAGGAATACAAAAGTTATGTAATTGTTGACTTAGGAAGCCATGTGAAATTAGGATTGCATATTCAAAACAGGTCGATTTTGGAAGGCATTATTATGCTTCCACTTGTAATGTAAGTATTTTTTTTTTTGGGGGGGGTTTTATTTTAATGTTTATCTTTACCTACATTGAGTTTTGTTTAACTCATATATTTTTTGCATGTTTAGGTGGGACAATGTAAAGGATTTGTGCAGTGGGTTTGTGATTGGGAGACAGAACTGCGTCATCGAACATGGGGAAGTTTGAATGATAGTGGGAGCGAGGTTTATGAAGCTAACATGTCACAGTTGCCTATGGATGTTAACGCCGATAATTTGCACCTCCAAGAAATCATGGACAACCAACAAAAAATGTTGGATAATCAAATTATGATGAAAAAAATGATGGAAACTCAAATTAAGATGAACAAGTTGTTAGTTGTATTAATAATTATCATATGCAGTATATGGGTGTTTCATTCTTGAAATAATGATATATATGTGGGCAGGCACATTCAATTTTTTGGCTCTATGTGGGCAGGCACATTCAACATACAGACTTTTGGATCAAATAGTAGGTACTTCTGTTGCATTGGAATATGAATGGCAAAAACATTTCCCATGAAAAATTTGTGTTTGTATTACTTGATTTCCACCTGAAATGAATGACACAAAAATCACAATTAACTAAAAGTAGGCGAATTAGCCTTTAAATGGCCCTTTTTTTTAGGTTCAAATTCACAATTAATGGCCCTTTGTTATGTATATGCAAGCTTAGCACCGGACGAAATTTAGGGAAAAATGAAGCACACTATTGTCGCATGATATTGGCACAGGATGAAATATTAGCCAAGCCTTATAAATTGGTTGAGTTTTGGTACCATGAAAGCAGCGTACTTGAGTGCAAAAAATGTGCATCTAACAAAAAGTTATGAGAATTGTGTCAAAAGATTTTGTATAAAATTGCACCCCTTTGGTACTGACCACAAGAAGTGCAAATTTAAAAGTGAGACCGTAAACTTTAATCTGGAAAAATTATTCAACAGGTAGTAAAAACCTAAAACATTACTAACTTATTTTTTAACAAAACGATTTCATAGTAATTGTTAAATAGCCCAATCATTTTAAAGTCAAACTTATCATCCTGTAGCATACAACCAAGGGGAGGGAAGGAAAGAAAATAATATGTAAACATTCACAATGCTTTATCCTACCCATTGGGAGCAGGGTAGCCCCATTAATGGTCACAAGCAGATTGGGTTTCTTATGAACAACAAATATGTTAGACATAATCAGTTGATACTGAGAATCAGTATAGATGGTAATGTTAGACATAATCAATAAGATACTGAAAATCCGTAAAGAAGGTACAGAAAGAATAATATATAGTCTTATAGAACAAGGGGCATACAAATAGCATCAAGTTACAATATGTAGTGTGACAGATCTTTAAGACCAAAACCATCTAGGATCTCCTAAAATAATAGCAAGTTTCAAGAAGGAAGAGGAATTGCAGCAGTCAAATATTACACTAAACCAAGTCAATATTACTACCAACAAACAACAGTCACAGCTAAACACATTGTTTGAAGTGACAATTCCTTTGATGAGTGTGTCAGCACCTCCAGCAATTGCAGCAGTCAAATATTCAAGCATTGCAGCAGTGTAAACAGCAGCAATGGCCCCAACTCGACCATTGGCATAAATCCTTGATTTGAGATGTCGATGAATCCTGCCAACTGGAAACTGGGCTGCCCATGTGCAAAAGCAAAATGAAGTGAGACATTCAACCAATATATGAAATAGCAAAAGAGGCATGAAATGGTTTGAAAAATATCCCTCATATATGAACATATATTATCAAATTAAGTCTTGGATGGTCCAAGTTTCAAATGATTTTGAAAATTTAGCCTAAAGGTGCCAAGCTCAACAAAGCATAAGGTATATGAACAAATGAATTCAGTTTGGCCTACAAAGAGATTTATTTTCATTTTAAAATAAATAGGATCTACACATAAAACCATAACATTTGAGCACTTGGTGTAATCCTTTCAGATTTAAGTTGCCTTGTTTGATGAATTAGCTGACCAAAACAGTAGTATTTGTAAATGACTTAATATTATTATTTGTAAATGATTTAACAATTAACAATTAAGATAAGTATTTGTAAATGACTTAATATTATTATTTGTAAATGATAGAATATGAAATATATTTGACCATCCCTAACACGCCTTAAGTTCAAACCATGTTATTTTAGGGTTTCATTTAAAAAAAAAAAAAAAAAAAAAAAGAGAAAAAACCTGCGATTTCCGGGGGGGTAAAGGCAACGGCGACTCTGTGTGGTGAGAAGGGTCGGGTTTCTGGGCGGGTTCACGGCGGGGTCATGAAAACTGAGAGAGAAGAAGAAGAATAAGAAGAAGAACATAGAGAGTAGATCTGCTTACCTATGCCGTCGCCGAAGATTCAGTGCTCGAGCAGCTACAGTTGCGACGAGGGTGAGACGAGGGAGAGGAGAGAGAGAGAGAGGAATGAGGAAGGAAGCTGCCAGCGCAGGTAAGCTTTGGTTTCCCTCTTTTATTTTCCTTGAATCTTGTGCAAGCTATCAGCCGTTCACCGCATCAAACGGCCCTAAAACATTCGACCGTAAGTTTTACTTTCCAGCCGGCCTCATCTTATCATATTTGTGTGTGTATATATATATATATATATATATATATATATATATGATATAACATGTACATACAATATGTCCCAAATGCTTTACATAAAATAATCATACAAATCATAATAATGTCAACAATACTGCAAGTGGGCTACGCCACATACAGTGATGAATCCCAATAATCGAGGAATATATATATAATACATATCTCATAATCATGCGAGTAATAATGCAAAAGTCTACTATAAAGCTATCAAAACAACCCTCAAGCCGAGTCAAAATATACCCCAAGTCAACCTGCAATCTGCTGCATAAAAGCAGGAATGAGCTTCCACGTCCTCAGTAGGAATAATATAGCCTTTACCACTTAACAATAATATCGGGATATATGAAATATGTAAATAACATAGTTTTCTCATAACTGTTATAAAACAATATATAAGTTTGATTCAAACATGTGTGGTCTTTCAGTGAAAACCATCAAACCTTTTCATTTGTTCAAAAATGCTTTCGTATTCCATAATCCATCTCCATTCCATTTGTTTACAATCCATATCCGTCAATTCATCCCTCTGGCTCACGAAAGTATCAATAGCTGTCTTTCATGCTAACGAGCCCCTAGCGCAGCATTCTAAAAATATAACCACGACGAGTTCTTCCTCGAGGGTAAGCCACTTGCATTGGCTATTTCCTTCGGGTCCGCTCATAGGCTCCACCCAGGACACTATGCCCTTATAATTCCTTCAGGTCCAACCCAAGACTCTACGCCTTTTTGAATACTGACTGAGCTCAAATATATACATTCCATACATTTCATTTCATAACATTTCATATTTGCCAACCAGGCATAAATTATTTCCATGCATTTCATTGCATAATAATATCACGTTTGCCAACCAGGCATAAATCATTGTGAAAACACATAGATACAATTATCAAAACATCCTTTCATAAAATATGCATTTTTCAAATATGAGTTCAAGAAATCAATTCATATGCCATATAAACAATTCACAAGGCAAATCACCTTTTCAAAATACATTCCTGCACCATTGTTATAATTATCATTTCCGTTCCACAATATTTAGTTTTAGTAAAAATCAAGGGAATAGCTATTTAAAATATCTCTTAATCTTTCTTATTTATAAATCAATTCATAAAATTGGGCAGATGATTATAAAACCAAATATCTCAATTGTATTTATATAAATAGTGTCAAGATATGTCCTTTTAATATTTTCTTTGAAATAATAAAATAAATAGCTCATTCCCATGTTTATGAATAAGTATATTCAGTACCAAAATAATTTAAACAGCAATGGAAATAAGTTCTTGAAACCTTTCAACACCATGCATTGGTTTTCATTTTATAGACGTGCCATATAGTTTAACAGTTTACAAAACAGTATATTCCATGTATCCATTTCTCAATATAATAAACAATGATGTTTAAAATGACATATAAGTCATATCATTTGTAAAGCATTCAAAAATATCCCATCATTATCAATAGTACAAGGTTACGTATTCTTACCTCAAATTCCACAGTGTTTTCCAATCCATATAGCTCCACGACCTTCCCAAATGTAATGATCAATGCACCCAATGCAAATGGTCATTTCAAA
This sequence comes from Hamamelis virginiana, assembly GCA_017140935.1. Lineage (NCBI taxonomy): Eukaryota > Viridiplantae > Streptophyta > Magnoliopsida > Saxifragales > Hamamelidaceae > Hamamelis > Hamamelis virginiana. Next base: position 3,129 of record JAESVK010000900.1, on the reverse strand, counting down.
GACCTTCCAAATCTGGAAATAACAATTTATGCAAGGAAAATAAAAAATAAAGTACAAAGGATCTAAAAATCCCAAAAGCATAACAACCCGTACTTTTAAGCCATTCACCCACAAACCTATTGACCAAATATCCAAAATGCCAAACCAAAGGCCTTAAGACTTGTAAGACATATTCCCAAGTATGTCAAGATGTTATACATCAAATTTCATGGTCAAATACCAAGTGGTTTAAAAGATATACACCGAAAAAGATTAAAGGGCAAATCTAGTATTTCCCAAAAGAAAATAAACCCATTCTCTTGCTAACATAGTTCATTGGAAAAATATACTCAAAGTACTTCAACAAAGGAAAAGTAATTTCTTGTGCTAAAACATCATTTAGTATGATAAACATATCAAAATAAAAATATGGAAATACATAAATTTGCTCAAACCAACAATAGTGTTTGAATTTTTAAAATTTCATCTCTTCCAATTAACTTGTGAAATTTTACAAGCCGAAGCTAGATTCATGTATGAACAACTCCAAAAATTTTCCTAATTTTAGGATGAGTGGAACATAATCCGAATTTAGATCCAAAGTTGGTACACAAAAACAGCACAATTACTGCTGCGTGACAGCCACTTCTAAAATAAAAAAAAAATAGTAAATTGTGTCTTTTATTCATAAAATTTTTATTGGAAACAAATCTAAAAGTTAGGAAATCAGTACAGCAAACCACGCTCAATTTTTTTTTCTATATTTATTTAGAATTTTTACAATAAAACTGGTTTGAATTGAAACCCTGAAAATTCAATAGATGTAAATTTTAATTTTTCAATCCAAAAATCAAAGTTTATCAACCAAGATTTCTACCTCTAATAAATACAAGAAATCCTTTAATCAAAACCATAAATCTTAATTTAAATTTTACTTTAAACATAAAAAAAAAAAAAAACACAAGAATAATTCTATACCTCATTTATTATAAAAATATCCAACCAAAATGTGAAAATCAAATATAAATAAAATATACCTTAAAAGCCAAATTGAAAAATTTGACAAGAATGCACAATTCCTTCTCTTTCTTTCTCTAATTTCTCTCTTCTCTACCCATGTCTTCATTAACATTTAGAATGAGTATTTATAGAGAAATTCTCACATCCACCATTCTCACATTCATCCACCATTCATATCCACCATTCTCAAATTTATCAACCATTCACAAATTCATCCACCATTCTCAAATTCATCCATCATTCTAGAATTAAATATCACCCAAAGTTTTTCAATTTTATAAAAATAACCTAAAACTTCTTAATTTTACAAAAACACCCCACAACTTCTCAATTTTACAAAAATACCTCAAAATTAAAATAGTAGAATGCTAAAAAATTTTGGGTTATCACATCTATATTATATATAATTGAATATATAAAATATAATTTATGAATCATATAAAATTATATAAATTGTATGTTTTAAATATAAAATTTATATAAGCGTGGATAGGAATCCCTGCGGGTTGGGGATAAATAAGTGGGGCGGGACATTGTGCCCGTTTGGATTGAGAAGCAAAAGTCAAAGAAGCTGCTTCTCCCTATCAAAAGCTGCTTGTGCACTCGTTTGGCCAAAAAAAAAAAAAAAAACTGCTTCTAAAATCACCCAAAAGCCAAAGAAGCTGCTTTTGTGAGAATCACCAGTTGGGTGATTTTTCATTTTTGTGATTCTGCTTTTGATATCAAAAATTTCCTAATACCAATATTGCCCTTACAAAAATAATTAACAATTTTCTTTCCCTTCATATCCTCCACATAATAACCTAACCCATCCGTTAATTTTCTCATAAACCAACCGTTGGATCACTGTGATTTTTTGCAAGCATGACAAACATGATACAAGCATCTAATCCAATGGTCGATTTTTCAAAATACCTATCCCATCTACCCTATTATGGAGTGGACCGCTAATTTGAACCCCAAATTATAATTATAAATAAGATTATTTAAATTATTTATTATTTATATCATTCATATTATTTATTAAATAATATTATTCATATTATTTATCCTTATAAATAAAATTATTTATAATTTCATTGTCAATGGTAATTGTGTCAATTCATAATTAAAAGCAACTTCTTCATATGATATCCAAACAGGCAGTAAAAGCAATTCTAGTGCCAAAAGCACTTTAAAATACAGTATCCAAATGCAACTGTCTTTTACTTCTGCTTCTCTTCTACTTCTGCTTCTGCTTCTCTTCTGTTTCTGTTTCCAAACGGGCCCATTGTAAGCCCATTCCCGCCCTGTATCTCAACGGGATAAATATTTTTAACCCCATCCCCAACCTGTACTCCAAAAATTTAAAAAATAACCCTCCCTAAAGGGGCAAGGCAGAGCGGATTTCCGCGGGGATGGGAAAAATTGTCATCCCTAGTAAAAGCATAATTTCATAAACCCAAAAAGAATGAAGCAATAAATTGAGTAGAGGGTAAAAATGAAAATCCACATGCAAATGAATAGTAATATAAAATGTCCTTATCTATTTTATTGCTAGGCCACTTTCATTGGGATATAGAGTTTGAAAATTTGACTATTATATTAGATGATCATCTTATACATGTCATGTTTATCAAAAATCGCAGTAATCCAACGGCTGGTTTTTAAAATACATACTGTTGAACAATTATAACAACATTGAACCATAGATACTATCAGAGTTTTTCACAATCTGTATTTTGAAAACCAATTATCGAATCACTGTAATTTTTGACAGACATGACATGTTTAAGAAAATTATCTAAATCATGTCATTTACCGCATTATTTTCAAATTTTCATAAGGGTTACACTCTTTCCTTCAGGTGTAAGATATCACCCACTCCTATCGCCTTTGCCGTATCATTTTCAAATTTTCATAAGGCGTAACCCTTTCCTTCAGGTGTAAGATATCACTCCTATCGCCGTTGTGCACTTTAGATATATCCCATTTATCTTTTCTAAACTACGCCATAAAGGGTGTTATGACTCTGAGCATAAAAGACACCCTCTCGCCCAAGTCTCTGCGTCCTGAAGCTTGGATTTGGAGGGAAAAGTAAAGAGAAGAAAAGAAAATGCCAGTGGCGCGACCTGAATCATCTGATGCAAG
>JAESVK010000899.1:0-18725 GCA_017140935.1 Hamamelis virginiana | reverse complement strand
CATTGTCTAATTCAATATGGAGAGAAATAGTTTTTCCAAAATGCCCATATTGGTCGCTTTTGCACTTCTTGACTTCATTTGCCCATATCTCCCAAACCACTTGGCATTTAGCTTTGAAATTTGATATGTGGCATCTAGACACACTTAAGTGTATGTCACATAAGTCCCATAACCTTTGAAGACTTCCAAGGCTTGACTCCAAGCTCCAACTTTGCATGCAAAAAGCATCCATTTTATTGCACTTTAACTACAAGGCATGTAAAAACAAGAAAACATAAAAATCATCTATTTATAATTATAAATGGCTCAAGTATGCACAAAATGGTGGGAATAATGCATGAGAAATATACAAATATATGATGCAATCACTATAAATAGGGTACTTTCATATATCTAGGGTAAGGGGAGTGACCTAGTTCTAGAGAGAGAAGTAAAAGGATATTCGAATAACATGGGTTCGCAGCGGAAGACTTGCGACAAAACTTTTGCAAGAGAATAAACCCATCATCGAAATCCAGCAATGATTCGAACATGCATGGGGTCATAAGTTTATAGAACAAGAACATATATTTATTAAACATATATCTTACTTACTTGGTTGCATTTCGATTTTGCGATTGTCGAACTCGAGCTTCAAACGGATGAAGCCTCCAACGGTATCCACACGGGCACAACACCCTTTGAATCCTTGCAACTCCTCAACACTTGAGTAAGAGGCAACCTTGAGAGGGAGAAGATGAGAGCACGGTTTGGAGAGAGAAGATGGAGCTCACGGCCCTAGGGTTCTCCTTCTTATTTGTGTCTTCTTCTAATGTGGAGGCTAGGTTACTTAGTGCTAGCTTGACTTTACACCTCCCTATATAGGAAAAATTTCCTTTATTTGTTATTTGGCCCCTCCCTTATTAACCATTAATAATAAGGACCAACTTAACAATAAATAGGAATTTACTCCTCTCTTTAATTCAAAAGACTATCTTATGCCCTATTGTGTCTGACCCTTTGTGTTTACCCCAACCTAGCAGTGGACAGAGACATTTCTATGTCTCCTAAAATAGAAACTTTCTATTTTAAGGTTCAATTGTATCGATTCTAATTGTGCCCTCATTGATAACACTTTACCAGTAGGCTTTCATTGGTCATGAGTGATGTCTAGCAATGTGTCATGACGTGCCCTAGGTTTGGGTGAATAGCAGAACTATGTGAACCCTTCTTGTTGATGATGAGCTTCTGTTGAAAATTCTTTTAAAACATTTCACTAAAAAACAAAAAAAATACCTAGAAAGACTTCTGGCTCTAGGAAACCCATTTGGAGTCTTCCAAATGGGGGGCCACACACTGCCTCAGTTCTAAGGATGAATTCGCTTCAAGCCGAGGACTCTGATGCAGGAGTGTCTAGACATTGAGCTTAAGAACGATGCTAAACTGGCCCATGGTTCATAAGGGATTAAGAATTAAGCCTACCCACTTTTAAGATTTTTTTTGTTAGAACTGTTATTTTGCAAAGAAATTTGGTTAGACTGTTTCAATTCCTTTTGTTAGATATCCGTACATTGTTGGGAGTTCTTGTTATAGTATTATTCTATTAGCTGGGAGTTCTATCTTACTGAAGTATTGTTCCACCATCTAGAATCTCTACAAATGGAATCATAAAATTACTTGAAATTGTGTTGCCTGTGTTAAATCAATGTTATAAACTTATAAAATCTAGATGCACATACAACAACGTACCTACATACGTACAATCTTCTCTTACCCTTCACATAACATTATAAGGGTGATGGTTGAGGCCGTTTTCATTTGGAGCCTATTTTTTACTTTGTGTCCTATCCAATATTAGTCCATGAATCTTAAGCCAGTAATCCTTAACCAATTTGAACAACCACGCTTTTCAAGGGCAAATTTGCAACTAATTCTGAACTTTTATATATATATTATTGGTCACCGGATGAGATTATTTCAACATGTGAGAAATTTGTTGAAAGTCCTATAGAACATATAAGCCCACATAAAGAAATAGTTCCTATACTTCCATTTGTGCAATCCACAACTCATTGCTATAACATGCAATTTCCAAGTTTGAATCCCTTCCTAATTGAGATAATAATTTTCGTTAACAATGGAAGTTACTTTTCCACTCTAATATAAACTACGACTGTGGTAGGCCACAGCTAGCGAAGAAAGCAAATAATTTGAGAAAACTCGATTTATTGTGTTTGAAAAAGTTTATAATTCGTGTTCAAAAGGAAGACATTCTTCCCAATATAAGTACAAACCAAAGAATATGAAATAAAAATTATATATACTCTGGCTATATATCGTCTCATAGCTGTAGAATGGATCCCCACATTAACTTCTTCGAGAGTAGGCACATCTGATACAAAAAATAGCCTCTCTCTCAACAAAAATAAATAGTAAATAAATAAATTGAAGGGAAACAGTAGTATCCTTTATCCTCTCTCTATAAGTTTTTGTTTTTCTTCTCTCAATTAACAGGAGGAGCTCTGTAATATGCTGGAACAGTTGCGGGGAAGAACATCTGTCTCACTCCTTCAGCCTTAATAATGGGGAAAATGATACCAGATGCACCCTGGGAAGAAGCATGGCACATATTAGACTCTCTTATACGAAACAAAATAAAAAAGAAATAAATTCAACTGAAATTTTACGAAAACAAAAACTAGAATAGATTCCTACCGAAATCAATCGGGCACCGGTCCAAATGCGTTTTGGTGAAGGAAATGGAAGTAATAAACGTCCTACACCATAGATAGCCACGGAAAAGAAATGAAGAACCAAGCTCAATGGGCGGGGATTTAGGCCAGCGAGTAGAGCCACTGGTCCATTTGAACAAATGCCTCCAAGGCTTAAATAATCAAAACATGCTCGGCGCATTTCGTTTCTTGCAGGATCAGGTGATGCAGAAAATACCTTGTATAGAGCACCTGCCAATGTATTTATTGTAGATGCCACTGGCTGCGAACAAAACAATGCCATTCGATGAGTTGATAATCGTACACATACTCTGGGTTGAAACTAACCTTTTGTTCATCCCTTTCTTTGCTTCCCAAAATAGCCGCTCGTTAATTTCACATGTAAACAACATAATTATAGCATTCATTTTATCCTTTTCCCTTGAACAATATATAAGGGAAGAAATTCGGGTACATTAAAAGAATTTCAATGTCCCATGGAACACAAAGAAGAACAGTCGCTAATAGGGGCGTGTAAGAATGTTGCTTACCTTACGCTGTGTGTAAAAGGATTCAAGGTATTCGCAGAGGGCGGATGCATCATTCATATTGCTCAAGGGTCTAAGAAGATCCCTTAGTACAACAATATCCGATAGAGCCACAGTCATTCCTCCTCCTGTTAAAGGATGTCGCATGTTGAATGCATCCCCCAATAAAAGTGCACCCAGAGTGGGATAGGGAGCGGCTGGCATGCTTCTGTTTGGCATTGTTTTAATATTTCCTTTATCAATTGCAGATATGAAGGCATTAAAGACCTCTGTAGGAAGCTGAAATATGCAAGACCCTTGGTTATTTCAAGTACTATTAAAGTAGGAAAAAAATTTGAAATGTTCGATCTCTGGAGAAATTCCCAATTGAGATCGAGTTACACATTAGGGGAATAATTAATGGAATTCACAGGGAAATGAAATAGTTTAATCACTATTTCGATAGCCTTTGAATGAACTAGCTAGTTCATCAATGAAAATTGAATCGACTCCAAGATAAATGAAACAACAGTCAAAAAGATGGAATGAGTTTATTTTCGGAGAAGTTAAATTCATTGTATTTTTAGTTAGAGTACTAAAAAAACTTTGCGACACCGTTTTAAACATTATAAGAACAAAATAGGACCTTTTTTTAACTAGATGGCTAAGAAATATGAAAACAGAACAGTTTCACTTCGTATCGTTCTTGGAGTGCCACAATCATTCATATATCCATGTTAAAAGTAGAAGTAAATGTAAGAAAAATAAAATGAATCGAAGCAAGTAAAAGGGTACCTGAGGAGCCACCATGGCTTTTAAATAGTGGGTCATTTCACCATTAGAAATGGAAGGTACTTTTTGGCCGGGCACATCGACCAAACAGCGAATCTCAGTACTACTGATAGGATAAAACAGGATGGGTGAAGGGTCTGCCAAAATAACGTGTCCATGATTTGCATATGGAAGCTGGCAGTTCTCCAGAACCATGCCAACAAAACAAGATGGCACATCGACCTGCAGAAAACAAAATGACGCCACTTTCATCTCAAGCGCAAGTGAAGCTAGAAAGAACACGATATGAGCTGAAACTCACAAACTTAATCCATCTAATTTCGAATGAAGAGTTGAATGCAAGTGACAAACTAAAAAGCTTTCGTAAACGAGTTGTTTTCATTAAACAAGATTAGGACTGTATGGTCACCTGAGGGTTGCACAGGGATCGTCGCAAATTTGAAAAGCAACCATCACATACAATTGTGAGGGGAGCATATGCTGTCAGTTCTTGACTGCTCTTCGTTTTGTACTGCACTCCTTTGATGGTCCCTTTTTCTTCAATTAGAGATGTTACTGTTCCTTGTTCCAATACTACACTGTACGTACACAAAATTAAGGAACAAGATGAGAATGAGAAGTTGAGGAAAAGAAATCAAAAATGAATTTTTGTCGAACAATTAGAAAATTGAACAAATTAAAGTGAAATGAGGGAAATAAATTAAGGAAGAATACTTGGGAAGAGATGCAGCTTTTTGGCGCATCTTTTGTATAAAACGTCCATTATGAAAGCCTCTGCCAGCCACATGAGAATGAAATTTTTGCAAGGGATAAGAGAGTCTAGTACTTTTCCCATCCTTGTAGAGGGCATAACCAAGCACCTGCTGAGCATCGATTCCATTCACACAATCTGCAGTGGCATAAATACACTTAACCAATGTCCGATTGTGATCCAATTAATTTGTCTAGCCATACATGCATATTTTCAGTACATAGAAGGTCACTTACCCTCAAGGCCCAACTCAATTAATTTCAGATAGCCCCCTGGTTGTAGAAGTTCACCAACAATTCTGTCAGGCTCACTCAAGTCCCTTTCTATCACATGCACTCGGCGTCCATCCTGCAGATTAAGATCAAACCCAAAACAAATAAGACTCACATGACCCACTGCACATACAGAATTTCAGCTAGATCGTATGCTTTTGAATAAGTTGTAGTACAAATCGAATACTTCATTCGTTTTTTCTGAAAGAAGAAAGGAAAAGAAGCTAATATTTTTTGAACTGAATCCGAGGTTAACGAACTTGCATATATGATTGAGTTGAGTCTTTCATTTTCTGGTAACTAAACAGGATATATAAAAAACAGAGCAAGAGAGAGAAAGGGAGAGACCTTGGCAAGAGTGTAAGCAAGAGCGGAACCAGCAACACCAGCACCGACAATGATGACATCAGTACTTGCAGCGATCTCCGGCCGGGATTCAACATTTTCAGCACTCTTGACACATTCATAATCTTTGCTAGACTTTATGTTGTTGTTCTTCCTCTTTGTTCTTGAATTGTACAACAGAACCAACCCAAACAGAGAAGCTACAACTCCTCCCAAAATATACTCATAATAACCCATCGAACCTTCAAATATATATTTAATGATGATCGAGAAATGGCAAGATCAGAAAGAAGAAGAAGACTGGATATGAAGGCTCTTTCTCTCTCTACTGGAACGTGTATGTTCTTGTGTTTGAGTTTCATGCTCCAACTGGCGCCTTTTAATAGACTCTCTTACACCTCAAAAAAGGCTTGGCTAATGGCTAAGGGATTGTTTGGATAATGACTATTAATTATTATTTGATATTATTATATATGATTAATGAATTGATTATCATAATATATTTAACATTGTATTGATGGATGATAGATGGTTTGTGTAAAATAGTCGGTCAAAGAGCTGCACTACTGGATAAATTCACATTGGATTGGTCAAAGAGAGTGTGGTACGTTGTTGCTGCTGGGATCATAAAAGTACAAGTAAGGTTAAACATGTTTTCAAGGTTAACTAATTTGAAAGCCAACCAAGGGTTAAAGCTAGCCTATTCAACTGTTTGGACTTCAACAGTTGAGCCTAGACCTTTTTCTTATTGGGAATGAACAGAATAATAGGCCGGCTTCAATTCAGACTATAAATTAATTAATATGAAGCCATTTATCTCCTTCAATTCCACAATATTGAAGTGTGAGGTCAAAAATAGACCTCAAAGTGAACAAACCAAGTTTCATCCAAGAGGACTACTGACTTCAACTTTGTTTCATTTCCATGCATGAAACTATAAAAAGATGAAAGAGAATTTTTGAAATACTAATAAATGTAAAACTTTCAATTTTTTTTTTAGGAAACAACATACCTAAAATATGAGAGAGAGAGAGAGAGATAGATTAAATCTGAGAGCTAGATAAGAGAGAGATGGCGAGTTTTGGGATGTGGAAAATTGAGAGACTGGAGTAAAATCAAATTGTTTTAGGAGGGTGTGGAATGATAAATTAAAAGTCAAAATAAGTAAAAACAATTTTATGGGAATGAATTTATAAATAATACAAATTAACTACAAAACTGAAAAGAAAAAAAATTGAGCGATGGCAATGGCCTTTGATCATCCCTTGTACATGTGTTCTTCTCCAATCCATTAACATGAAAAAACCAAGTATCTTACGCCCCACATTGTCATGTAGACTGTGGTGAAATGTCCTACTCTCATCCTCTTTCCCTTTTGTGATTGTTCTTCTTTCGTATGACATAAATAAATAAAGGGATAAGATTTCAAAACACCCCAAAAATCGGGTTTTTATAACCAAAAATCCATGTCAACAGTCTTTATACGCAAAGTCCAATTTCTACATTATAAAGTACCCGATTATATATAATTAATGAGTTTTTAAGTAAATTAATATCTTTTTATAATGATATATTTACCCATTTGACTTAACAAAATGGAATGTTTTGGTTTTCAATTTATGATACATGTTTTATATGGTAAGATTAATTTAATCCAGACATGTTACTAAATTGATTTTTGAATCATTTTTCATTTTCTAATTGGATTTTTCTCTCCTATTTGATACGTTTATTCATAAAACACTTACAGAAGATAATTGCAAAGAAAAATTAGATAGTGATAAGGGTTTCAGCAAGACAAGGGTTCCGCCGGCAAGCAAGTCGTTTTCCTGAATAAGTTCGAGTTATCCTCATTGCACTTTGATTTCTATCTTTTATCATTTTGTGAGGCGGCCATGGAATTGTGATCTTAAACACATTTACCGTTGTTGTTTTATTTGTCCCAAGTAAGGCTAATTTTTGCGCCACAACTTAGCGACCCAGTACCCATAGTTTTTTTTAGGCCTTTGGGGTTTTGTGAAATTAGCGTTGTTCTTGTTTTGCTTTCTCCTCTTCTGGTGGGGGACATTGTTGGGCTTTGTTTGCCCAGGATTGTTTCATTGCAACTGGGCCTTGGCCCCAACTTGAACTCAAAAGAAAAAAAAATGGAGAATTTACGAGAACAATAATGATTAGGTAATATCAATGTTTTTACCAAAATACTGCTAACAACAAATAGTATTGCATCACAGTTATAGGTATTGAATTTTTTATATTCGGAAAAATTTTAATACAATTGCTGCTACTACTTCTAAATGACCAAATCTAAGAACAGTTTTTGAACCACTGAAATACCCTACATAACAATATACCCACAGAAGAGTAGGGATCCACAGTTTTCCTTCTTCCAAATGTTGTTTCTCTTTCAATTCCTTTGTGACAAAAATGGAATCAATTAGGATGGGCACTGGCGATGTCATAAGGGATGAGCGAGGGCCACCAATTTTTTTAAAAAAAATTTGTATTATTTATAAATTCAACCCCTTAAAATTATTTTTACTCTCTTCGATTTTTGTTTTCTCATTTCTCTCCCACAAAAAAACATGTTGTTTTTGTTCGAGTCTCTCCTTATTCCCAGATTTCTCTCACTTATACTCTAGGTTGTTCCATAAAAATTTAAAAATTAAAATTAAAATTTATTATTAGTTCAAAAAATTTCCGTTCATCTCGTTAGACCAAGATTGAAGAATAGTATGGTACAGTACAAAAATAAATAAATAAATAATAGTTTCATGGAAATGAAACAAAGTTCAAGTCGTACTCCTTCCACACTATTGCAGTGCAACACATAGAAGTGTGAGGTCAAAAATAGACCTCAAATTAAACCAATTAAGTTCAGCGTAGACCTTTTTCTTATTCTGAAAAAACAGAAGCTTCACACTTGTACTCGATCTATAAATTAATTAATTATTATGAAGCCATTTGAATAGGCTTTACCCCGTATGCATGTTTGGTTTTCAAATTGAAAACATGTTTAACCTTACTTGTACTTATAATTTTATAATCCCAGCAGGCAGCAACAACGTACCACACACTCGATCTCAATGAGTTAGTTTAAAGAAAAAGAATTTAACCGCTACAGCAGCACTTTGACTGTCTATTTTACACAAAACATCAATACAATGTTAAATAATATTATGACAATCAATTGCTTAATTATAATAATATGAATTAATAGTCAGTAGGCTCTTCCATGTACAGCCCTTAGGAGGTGTGCAAGTCTATAAAAAGGCGCCAGTTGACACGTATCTGCACATTCCAGTCTTCTTCTTCATTATTATTCTTCTGATCTTGCCATTTCTGGATCATCAATATTTGAAGGACCGATGGGTTATGAGTATATTTTGGGAGGAGTTATAGCTTCTCTGTTTGGGTTGGTTCTGTTGTACAATTCAAGAACAAAGAGGAAGAACAACAACATAAAGTCTAGCAAAGTTTACGAATGTGTCAAGAGTGCTGAAACTTCAGAGATCGCTGGAAGTGCCGATGTCATCATTGTGGGTGCTGGTGTTGCTGGTGCTGCTCTTGCTTACACTCTTGCCTAGGTCTCTCTCTCTTGCTCTGTTTAGTTACCAGAAAAATGAAAGACTCAACTCAATATATTCAGTCCACATAATCATACTTTCGTTTACTTTTCCTTTCTTCTTTCAGAAAACACCAATGAACTAGTTCACTTGCAGTATATATAGTCCTAACTAAGTTTATTCAAAAGCCAAATTTCATACAATCTAGCAAAAATTCTGTATGTGCAGTGCGAAATCCGAGTCTTATTTGTTTTGGGGCTTGATCTCGATATGCAGGATGGACGCCGAGTGCATGTGATAGAAAGGGACTTGAGTGAGCCTGACAGAATTGTTGGTGAACTGCTACAACCAGGGGGCTATCTGAAATTAATTGAGCTGGGCCTTGAGGGTAAGCGATAAAGTTAGCAAATACCGTAGCATCTTCTTATATGGTTAGAGAATTTTGTTACATTTTGGTCACAATTGGACATTGGTTATGACATGTGAAGTGCATTTATGCCACTGCAGATTGTGTGAATGGAATCGATGCTCAGCAGGTGCTTGGTTATGCCCTCTACAAGGATGGGAAAAATACTAGGCTCTCTTATCCCTTGCGAAAATTTCATTCAGATGTTGCTGGGAGAGGCTTTCATAATGGACGTTTTATACAAAAGATGCGGGAAAAAGCTGCATCTCTTCCCAAGTATTCTCATTTCCCTTCAAAGATAATCAATATTTCAAATTCATTTATTCAATTTTCTAATTGACAACAATTCTTTTTTGTTCTGTTCTTCTTCAACTTCTCATTCTCATCCTGTTCCTTAATTATGTATGTGTACAGTGTAATACTGGAACAAGGAACAGTAACAACACTAATCGAAGAAAAAGGGACCATCAAAGGAGTGCAGTACAAAACTAAGACTAGTCAAGAACTGACAGCATATGCTCCCCTCACAATTGTATGTGACGGTTGCTTTTCAAATTTGCGACGATCCCTGTGCAATCCTCAGGTGACAATACTATATAAATCTTATTAAATGAAAACAACTCGTTTACTAAAGCTTTTTAGTTTGTCACTTAGATTCAACTCACTGTTTGAAATTAGATGCATTAAGTTTGTGAATTCTAGCACATGCAGTGTTTTATCTTCACTTGCACTTGAGATGAAAGTAGTGTCATTTTATTTTCTACAGGTAGATGTGCCGTCTTGTTTCGTTGGTTTGGTCCTGGAGAACTGTCAGCTTCCCTATGCAAATCATGGCCATGTTATTTTGGCAAACCCGTCCCCCATTCTGTTTTATCCTATCAGTAGTACTGAGATTCGTTGTTTGGTCGATGTGCCCGGCCAAAAAGTACCTTCCATTTCTAATGGTGAAATGACCCACTATTTAAAAACCATGGTGGCTCCTCAGGTACGCTATTACTTGCTTCATTTTTCTTTCCTTACATTTATTTCAATTTTAAACGTGCACGAATGATTCTGACGCTCCAAAAGAGTTGGCGAACGATATGAAGTGAAATTGTTCTGTTTTCATTTTTTTTCCTAGCCATCTACAAAAATCCTATTTTGTGGCTATAAAATTTAAAATAGACTCGCAAATTTTTTAGAACACTAACTAAAAGCACAGTCGATTTAACTTTTCAAAAAAAATAATCTCATTCCATCTTTTTCGGCTACTGTTTCATTTATCTCGGAGATGATTCGATCGTCATTGATGAACTCGTCCATTTAAAGTCTATTGAAATAGACATTAAACTATTTAATTTCAATGTTAGTTGTTCAATTAATAATGGTTCCCCTAATGTGTTACTCGATCTTAATTGGGAATTTCATTAGAGAACATTTTGAGTTTCTTTCCTACTTTACTAATACTTTGAAATAACCAAGGAGCTTGCATATTTCAGCTTCCTCCTCAGGTCTACAATGCCTTCATATCCGCAATTGATATTGGAAATATAAAAACGATGCCAAACAGAAGCATGCCAGCCTCTCCATATCCCACTCCGGGTGCACTTTTGTTGGGGGATGCATTCAACATGCGGCATCCTTTAACCGGAGGAGGAATGACTGTGGCTCTATCAGATATTGTTGTACTAAGGGATCTTCTTAGACCCCTGAGCAATATGAACGATGCATCTGCCTTGTGCAAATATCTTGAATCCTTCTACACCCTACGTAAGGTATGAAACATTAATCTTAGCTGCCCCTATCAGCGACCGTTCTATGTGTTCCTTGGGATACTGAAATTCTTTTAATGTTCTTAAATTTCATACTCTGGGTTCTATGGGGAGAAAACAGCAAAACAAAAAGAGGTTAGTTAATTTCAACGAGGACTACGTGTATGATTTTTTAACTAATCAAATGGCATTGTTTTGTTCGCAGCCAGTGGCATCTACAATAAATACATTGGCAGGTGCTCTATACGAGTTATTTTGTGCATCACCTGATCCAGCAAGAAATGAAATGCGTCGAGCATGTTTTGATTATTTAAGCCTTGGAGGCATCTGTTCGAATGGATCGGTGGCACTACTCTCTGGCCTAAACCCCCGCCCATTGAGCTTGGTTCTTCATTTCTTTTCTGTGGCTATCTATGGTGTAGGACGTTTATTACTTCCATTTCCTTCACCAAAACGCCTTTGGACCGGTGCCAGATTGATTTCGGTGGGAATATGTTCTTGTTTCTGTTTTTAAAAATTTTCAAATGAATTTGTTTCTTTTTATTTAATTGCTGATAATAGAGTCTAATATGTGCCATGCTTTTTTATAGGGTGCATCTGGTATCATTTTCCCCATTATTAAGGCTGAAGGAGTCAGACAGATGTTCTTTCCCACAACTGTTCCAGCATATTACAGAGCTCCTCCTGTTAATTGAGATTAGAAAAAGGAAATATTACAAAGAGAAAATAAAGAGTAGTATTGTTTCCCTTCAAATTTTTTTATTTTTATTTTAGAGAGAGGCTAGCTTTTGTAACAGATGTGCACACTCTTGCAGAAGTTAAGATGGGGATCCATTCTATGGCTGTGAGAGGATATATAGCTGGATTGTATATAATATGTATTTCATATTCTTAGGTTTGTTCTTATATTGGGAAGTATGTCTTCCCTTGATCGGATTATGCACTTTTCAAATAGTATAAACAATTTTTTCTTTAATTATTTGCTCTCCACTTTTTTCTTCTTTAATCAAAAGAAGAGGGTAGTAGGCATCATCAAGGAAATTAGCATCCCAACTAGGTTGGCTCCCTAACCCCTCTCAATCAGTGCTCTCTAGCTTCACTAGTAGTGTCCTTCCATTGCTGTAGTTTATATTACGATGGAAAAATAACTACCATTGTTAACGAAAACTATATATCATCTCAATTTCGAAGGGATCAAGACTTGGAAAATGCATGTTATAAGTATATAATATTGATTTCCACAAACAATACACTTTCGAGTAATTATATCAATTCATTTGTAGAGATTCTATATGGTGGAATAATACTGTAGTAAGAACTCCCAGCTAATAGAATAATACTATAACAAGAACTCCCAACAACTAACGAACAGCTAACAAAAGGAAACAATCTAACAAAATCTCCCAGCAAAATAACAATTCTAATAATAAAAATATTTAAAGTGGGCTTGGATTGAAAGCAGTTCATCCTTCAAACTAAGGCAAAGTGTTTGGCCCCCGATTGGGAAGACTCCAAATAGGCTTCCTAGAGCTAGAAGTCCTTCCAGATATTCTTTTAATTTGTTGTTGGTTGACATGCTTTGAAACGAATTTTCAAGAGAAGCCAATCACCTAGAAGTTCATTTTAAGGAAGAAAGTTGGGATTGCTTTTGAAAATCACAATCCTTAGAAGCTAGGGACCACTAAAGTAAGAAATTTAAAATTTCAATTTTATCCCTATAAAGTAATATTTCATATCTATTTCAGTCCGTTGATAACTACCTCCCATAAAAATTGGCTCCCACAAAATTTCATTAAACAAAAATCAACTCTATTTAAGCCTTGTAAAGAAATACTTTAGACCAATCTTACCCAATTGTAACCTTAAAAATTTTCAACAGAAGCAACATTAAATTCACGAAACATTATTTTATTATTAAATGCCACTTCAACAAGTCATTCTTAGGAATCGCTTCTATGCAAAGGATTTTTTAAAATGAAAATCTCCGCCGAATGCCACCTAATACACCATCACCAACCTCTCCTTGATATGCTAATAAATCAGCCATCTTGAAGCTTGTGGAAACACCCATTTAGCTCAGACGATTGATCTCATTTGCAGTTTCACCAACATCATTCCGCCCTCAAAATGGTCCATCAGCTTAATTATTATTTAACTAGCCATGTTTCCCACGTGGAAACCTCTTTTTATTCGTAGTGATCCAAACTAGACCTCCTTCCCTAAACTCGGCTTGACTTTGATGCTTATTCGTCGACTCTTTATGCTTTGTGATTCTTTCCCGGAGCATTAATTCTTAAAATCACTAGTACAAAAAGATGCAAAGAAGACAGTAAATAGAAAACGGTTTTGGAAACCGTTTTAGAAAGAGATCAAACAAAATGGTTTTCAAAACTGTTTTAGTTTAGTAATATTTAACAACGGTTATTTTGTGACCGTCTTTGATGGGCATATTATTAAGACGGTTTTGGAAACCGTTTTAGAAAGAAACCAAAGAAAACGGTCTTTCTGTTTTCTCACATAAACTATAAAATATTATTTTATATAAAATGTGAATGCTATTCTCATAGTTCGAACACTAAACCATGTGTTAAAATAATTAATTATGCTATTACATTTTTGGTTGGTGTTAAGTATTTAAAAGAAAATTAAAGTTAAAGTATCTTAGTTTATATATATATATACATTTATAAAATTTAATGTCCAATCGTTAACCAAATGATTCAACTGGTGACCCACACCCTTTGCCGCGCTAGTCGGGTCTGATAATTATGGTCAGGTATGATAATTATGGCCTTACGCATCATCTAATGTTACTATAAACTGAGAGCATAGTTATCAGAATCGGACCGGACATCGATTCGGACAAGAGGCCGGGTAGTCGGGTCACTGGTTCAACCACCAGGTCAACAGTCAGACCGCTTAATTATAAAATATATATTATTTTAAATATATTTGAGATTTTTACAAGTATATGAATGTAATAAGGTTATATTTTATAAACTGCATTATAATAACAACAAGTATTGCATAGCCTAGTGGTAAAGGCTCCTGTCCTCTTTCTTTTAAAGAGGTTAGGAGTATAGGAGTTCAAACCTCAAGGAATGCAACTTTCATTAAAAAAAAATTGAATTATTAATTGACCGGTTCAATCGGTCAGACTAGCCGGTTCACACCGGTTCAAGGCGGTTCACTTCCTTATCCGATCCAATAATCAACCCAGACCGATTAGGAGTCCGATCGGCCGGGCCGGTCCATGTTTAACCATTTTTGTACGTGGCATATTTGAAAGCAGTTTTAAACCGTGTTCATATGCATAGAAATGAAAACGGTCCAAAACGGTGTTCGAAGGGATACTACCTTATGAAAACACACACCTTAAGGACGGTTCCAGAACCGTGTTCAAAAGGTTTTGAAAACAGTTTAAAACCGTTTTCGTAAGGATTTTTTTGTAGTAGTGAATACTGCTCATAACTTAACCGTATCCCATGCATCCCCTCCGAAGAGATCTGTGAAAAAAGTGCCAAGTTAAGCAGTCTCTTCAAATTTATTCCATAGAACTTCAAATGGGCTCATTGAAATTGTCTTGCGTTTCAACCAATGGAAACCAAACTAGGCTTGGGATAAAATTTCACTCCAATTCACCATATTCATGCATTCTAGTAGCTACAGTAGACTTCCTGATATTCTATTGACCACTTTAGTTTCGATGTCTGTTCTGTTTGTGGATGATCAACACTTCTAAATTTAATCTTGCTGCTGCTGAAAAAATAACCGATTGAACTCTCCTTCACTTTTAATAGAATCAAAAGTTGGACTAACTTATATCAATGTGATGTTGTGATGGTTATGGTTGAATTGCATAACTAACTTGCTGAAATCCGAGGTTATACCTTCCATACCCATATATTGGTAGCAAGAGAAAGTCACGCACAAATTGATGCCCTTGTAGGAAAAGTGGTACGTTAAAACACTACCGGAGACTCTCCATAATACACCTGTTAGCAACGGCCAAACTAATTGGGTTTATAGAACCTACAGTGAAGTTTTCATTTCTACAGACTGCACACTTCTGGATCCTTCTAGCTCGTGAAAAATCATTTTTAACTTTAACTTTTTACTATTTTTCACCTAAATTCTCTCTTGTACTTCCATACTGAAGTCATATGCGTACTCATGCCTATATGCTTGAACTGAAAATGCGATGTGCGATGTAATCCCAAGCGTAGGAATCCACCGGTCGCCAAGCAATAAATACTGAGGGAGTCCCTAGGTCATATCCACATGGATTGGAACAGGTCTAAATGATTCTTAGGTGTTGCTACCCAATGAATGCAAAAGAAAGTGTAAAATCATGGGGGTTTTGATTGTTGAGTGATTTGTTTATGCTAAATGATGACAATTTGCAAAGTAAAACTAATTAAGTTAAGTAAGATGAGTCCTATGGATTCTTTTTTCTTTTTTTTTTTCCTAAACCTCAAACTTTTATTAATAAAGAAAGAAAAAATGTACAATAAGAGCTCAAATGGAATTCGGATTCCGCAATTTTCCTTCAATTACCGATATTGAGAAGGATTATCGGTAATACTGCTCTTTGAAGCCTGTTAAAGAATTACTAAACCAACCCACTTCCAACTAAATTAATCTTCTATTATCTCTATTATTTATCAAGAACTCATACTCTAAGATTAGGAAAACCTAGCTTGTCCATCCTGACTATACCTCTTAAAAGCCTTGGCAATTGATTAATATCATTATAGATGACATTCCTTTGAAGTTCACCCTGTTTAGCCAAGTAATCAGCCGCTTGATTTCCTTCCCGAAATTGGTTCACTACTCGAAAGTTTATGCCTTGAAACTCGGAGACAAGTTCTTCCCAATAATCCCACAAATACCAGAGAGTACATTTACCATTCCGGAACCAGTCCACTACAATTTTATAATCACTCTCAATAATCACATTATAGCAAGATAAATTTTTACATAAATGAATACCTTCCAAAATTGCCTTCAATTCTGCGCCATTGTTAGTGCCAATTCTGAAGTAACTTGAAAATGCCCCTTTGAGATTTCCATATTCATCACGCACAAGACCCCCACCTCCTGATGTTCCTGGATTATTCTGATAACTCTCATTGCAGTTAAGTTTCATCCAACCTCTTGGCGGCTTCGACCACACCACGAGCTTGCATTTATTGGAAACAGGATCCGGCTTATCTAATTGAAGAGCCTCCAAGATGTACCTGTCTTGAGTAGTTAGCGGCTTGTAGCATTTAATCTGTCCTCCTAGAATTCTCACCCACATCCGAATATATCTCCACACTTGATCTTCACTTGCTAATTCACCCTTCATTCTTGCTTTACATCTACGATTCCATAGACACCAAGTGATGATGCATGGCATTAAACCCTTTAGATTCCAACCAATAGATGTCTTTCTAGCTAAACACATCCATGCCGAAAATCTAGTTTTCCAAGAAACAAAACCTATACATGGCACATTCAACAAAACACTAGCACGTTCCCAAACTTTATAAGCCACCTGACCTGTGGCTAAAACATGATCAATTGACTCCCGGTTTCTCTTACTACAACAGTCACAAGCCGAGGCTAAAGAAATGCCTTTCTTCTGCACCCTATCATCCACCGCCAAGCTGTTGAACCAACCTTTCCAATTGCACGTAGAAATTTTTTTTTGCAAAAATGCATGCCATATCTACTCATGCCACGACAATAGCTCCCCTTGTTTCCGAGATACCTCCCATGCAGTGGCTATGGTAAATTTAACTTCTGAAGTCGGCTTCCAAACACAGATATCTGTCCCTTCCCGACCATAAATTCGAGCTTGTAAAATTTCGTTCGAGACTTCTTCTCCCACCAGGTCTTCCAAAATCTCAGTATTCCACTCCCAATCCATATATCCAACATCCTCTAACACATAATTGTTTATTAGAGATGTCTGTGAATCTAGTGGAAAGAGGACCCGAAACCAACCATCTATCAAACCAAAAGAAAGAATTTCCACCCCTCAATAAAATTTGCACATTTTCCATAACTTCCGGTATATTAGCCACTACCGACCTCCAAAACCGCAAATCAGTCGCCTTTTGACAATTAGACAAAAGATGATCATCCTTTAAATATTTAGATCTAAAAAACTTAGCCCACAAAATTTCAGACGTGAGGATCCGATAAGTAAATTTCATATGCAATGATTTTTGAACTTCTCTAAAATTCCTTAGCCCCAAACCTTCTTCAGAAGTAGGCTTACAAACTTTCGACCAGGCTCTCCAATGTGTCTTTCGATTACCATCCACTTCCCCCCATAAGAAAATAACTAATATAGAATTAATCTGAGCAATAGTCACCTGAGGAACATTAATCACAGATAGAATATGAAGAGGCATACTAGACAAAACATGCCTTAAAAGAATTAGCCGACCTCCTTGTGACAAGGTTTTAAACTTCCTTCCAGCCACTTTATTCCCTATTTTTTCAACCAATGTATCAATAATACAAGAAGTCAATCTTCCTATAATCAGAGGCGCACCCAAATATGTCACCGGGAATTTCCCTTCCTTAAAACCTGTAAGTCTATGCAGACCCCTCTTCCGAATTGGTGAGGTAAATTTTGAGGGGAATAAGGCCAATTTCTCTCTACTGGTTTTTTGACATGACCATCTTTCATACAGAGATAGAGTATCCACCAGATTTTTAATGGATCTTTTCCTTACCGCAGTAAAAATCAATAGATCATCAGCATATAATAAGTAAGAAATCAACGGAGCTCCCAGCGGGTG
Organism: Hamamelis virginiana; assembly: GCA_017140935.1. Lineage (NCBI taxonomy): Eukaryota > Viridiplantae > Streptophyta > Magnoliopsida > Saxifragales > Hamamelidaceae > Hamamelis > Hamamelis virginiana. The sequence continues at coordinate 831 of JAESVK010000899.1, read as the reverse complement.
AGAAAATCTGTCAATCCGACCACCTTCAAAAAATTTTCTGAGCAGTCTCGTCAAAACTTCCTCCATAATAATAAATAAGAAAAGTGATAAAGGATCACCTTCACGAAGACCTTGAGAGGATTTAAAGAACTCCTTGAAAGGCTCATTCATCATCACCGAGAACCAAGGAGACTTTACACCTTCACCTGTCAAGATAGAAAATTTGTCCGAAAACCCAAAAGCATATAGAACCTCCATAAGAAAACCCCAATCAACTCTATCATATGCTTTGGCCATATCAATTTTCAACATTACATTGCCCCCTAATTTTTTTTTTATTTAGGGAGTGAACCATTTCCTGAGCAAGCGTTATATTTTCAAAAATACTTCGACCCGGAACAAACGCACCTTGTTCATGAGAGACCAACTTATGAATCACCCGAGTCAAACGACTTACAATGATTTTAGAAAAAATCTTATAAGCCACTGGACACAAGCTAATAGGCCGGAATTTATCAAAATTGGTCGGATTAGACACTTTAGGAATTTAAACTATAAAGGAAGAGGAGTAGAACCTGGGAAGTGTCGTAACTCTGAAATAATCTCTAGTTGCTTCAACTACATCATCTTTAATAACCTCCCAACAAGTCATATAAAATTCCGAACTGAACCTGTCCCGTCCCGGGCTACTTTGAGTAGGAATAGAAAAAATAGCTTCTTTGACTTCTAGTTCAGATGGTTCCAAACCAAGCATATGATTCTCATCATCAGTAATTACCGAACTAATAAGTGCTCCAACTTCAAATGCTTGTAATTTTCTCGTCCGGAGTCGGATTTGGACGTTCTTTATAT
>JAESVK010000898.1:0-12825 GCA_017140935.1 Hamamelis virginiana | reverse complement strand
TGGAAAGTTTTACAAAAGACCCGGAGGATTTCCCGAGCAAAGGGACCGGTACCCCCCCAAGGTGGGACCGGTACCTTTCAGCACTGCATCTTTGGGACCGGTACCCCCCAAGGTGGGACCGGTACCCCCTCTGCAAAATTGCCAGGTTTGCCTTGTTTTGACTTCCAAGATCCCTCGCTTCATCTTCGCTTGCCCCGCATGAACATATGAGCTTGAAAACCCGCTCCAAAGGTACTTGGTCCTTCAATGCCTTGGAAACGAGCGAATGACTTGATTGGGCAAGGCTTTGACGAGGAATGCTCCATAAATGCATACTATGATCTTGAGAATGTGCTTGCAAGCCTTGATCACCGGATGAAAACCTTCGGGATTCATCGAATACCTTCAAAAGAATGGAGTTAGCACCATGCAACCTGCACGTGCTCAAAAACAATGAAAGGATTAAAAATACCAGAATCAAGCCAAACTAGGGTTGAAGAACAGGTAAAATGTACAAAAGGACAAGTAAAAACGGGCGAATTATGTGCTAAACACACCCTCCAACCTGTATCTTTCTAGTCCCTAGTAAGATTTGAACCAAAAAGAACTAAGAACTAAGAGAAAAGAAACAAATAAATGAACAAAAGAACTCGCTTTCGACATGCAAACATGAGTACGCTACTTGAACTTGAAATACAATGCAATAGATTGAATTACTTATGCTTGTGCCTTTTCCAAGTGTGTGAAATTTTTGCCAGAGAGAGCTTCACAAAACCAACATCAATCAACAAGAACTAAAGACAGAGATATGAGGATGAGTGGAATGGAGTAACTCAAAAGCATACACCATGAAACAGAAATAAAGCATTCATAACATAAACTAACCATTCATAGATGCATAATGTTCATAAGGGAACAACCAACACTTTAAAATCAAAAAGGACTTTTAAGCATGTAATGACCGGGGGTTTACACAAAGGGGCTTCAAAACAAAACGGGTGTTGGCTTTAACATGGCTTGGGTCACTACCCTGTGCCAACACCGCCCTATGCTACCCTAAACGAAATAAAACTAGACTAGAAAAGTAAAAACACAACTGAAACACAAACAACCTAACTACTAACAAATACCCCAACTACTCCTCCTCTGATCCCTCCTCATCACTGAAATCATCCTCATCCACACAGTCGTCAAGCTCATCGGAATTCCCCTCCAAGTTAGGAAGTGGTGGTTCAACAGCAGATGGGTCACCTCTAAGCACATGAACCTCTCTCTCCAACCTAGCCAGTCTATGGTCAATCTGCTTCTGCTTCCCCAGAATGCATTTGAACCATCCCTTGATTCTGCGCTCCATTCTCTTGAGTGGAGATGTACTTGCGGGCTTAGGTGCTGACGATGAGGACGGCCCTTCAGAAACTGACTGGGAGCGTGCTGGCCTGGGCTTCACTGAAGCTGCTATGCTCCTTGCCTCGGTTACATTGTTGATGGGGCCAAAGTGAGGAGGTGTCATTTTGTTCTTTGGAGGCAACTTGATTCCTTCAGCTTTTACAATTTGAGTGATCAAGCAAGGAAGAGGCATGTAGGTCGACTTGCTTGCAAAGTTTACAAAGTCCCTCATTACTCCCCAAATCACCGCTGCGAAGTCAATTCGCCGCCCATTCATCACTTCAAAAAGAAACTTGATCTCATCGACTCTTGGTATTTTTTCTTTTCCTTTTGGGTCGATGCGACAGTGGATGATTTTGTTCATTAAGGCATACTCGGGCTTTAGCTTCCCAGGGGTGAACTCATTTTTATTGAATGATACCATTGGCACAGGATTTGAGCACATAGCTTGAGCGAAGGACGCCCCATTGAAAGCTGTCAAAGGGCGGAATGGGTAAGGGACACCATCTGCATGGGAAGGTCGAGGATATCCCAAGGCCGTAGCAATGACAGTAGTGTTCACTAGAAAGGACTTTCCACATACAGTTGTCTTCATGTGATACTCCATTTCCGCATGTATTCTCAAATTCGAGTAGAACTCTCTCACCACAGATGGGTGATAGCCCTCGATAGGCCTACACAGGAAACCCAAGTTTTGGGTATCTATAGCACCTCGAATGGGATGAGTGTGGATAAAGGTTGAAGCTTCAACAGTCCTTTCACAGATGAATCCTCTTTTAGCAAGTGACTGAACCCATTCATCATCTTCCCCTTCTTGCCTATCCTCTTCAAACATGGCCTCTATGTCATCATCCTCGCTCTCTTCACTTTCACTTTCATGCCTCTTTCCCCTTCCCTTCTTCACAGGTTGAGAAGAGCTTGCCTTTCTCTTTTTAACTGCCTGCTCCACAGAAGAGCCCGAGGCTTTCCCTCCTTTCGGTGTCTTGGTTCTAGCCATGAGCGTCACAACTAGACCAACAACACAAAGTAGCACTAGCATGGCTACTACACAATCCCACATGCCCATTTCAATGAACATCGAACACCCCCTCTTAGCATCGCACAGCATTTTCCTCCCCAAAAGCTCCATAATCAACACAAATCACCACCAACAAGAGTATAATCCCCAATAACAACACCACACTTCACCCAAACACAAATCACCAAATGTAGAACAAAAACCTAACTTGCTTGCAAACTTCAAAAATTGAGACACTTACCCACAATGCAAGAGAATGCTTCACAACACCCAAACGAAGTCCACCACCACCACTCTAGTGCATACCCGTCTTCAATCGATGGAAAGAGTGTGTAAAAGGGTGGATTTTCAGGTTTAGGGTTAGGGTTTTGAGATATGAGATGGGAATGGGGTGATGTGTGGTGAAAAAGTGAGAAAACTAGGGTTTTGATGGTGGATTTGGTGAGGAATGGTAAAAATCTCTCCAAAGTGATGGAGAATGCTTGGGAGGGTTTGAAAATGAGAGGAAAGTTGATAAAAGTGGGTGAAATAAGGTTGGAATGGGGTTAAAAGTCGGGCTAGGGCTTAAAAGGGTCGAGTTTTTCAATTTCTGCACAGGGGTACCGGTCCCACTTAAAGGGGTACCGGTCCCATTCACTTCTGTTTGGGGGGGTACCGGTCCCACATGCTGGAATTTGCCCATTTTGCCATTTTTTTTGCAATTTTTCACCTTTTGCACCCCACCATACCTCCTTCAAATGAGATTTTAACCACCACCACTTTCAAACACTGGGGAAAAAGTACCACTGCATGCTCACACTACTCCGCCTTCCAAATTTACCCATGGGTTCCTAAGGTATGAACGAATTGGCACTCTTGGCTCAAATTAGGGTTCAAAATGGAAACTTTCAAAGAGTTGAGGTTCAAAAGAGCAATGATGGCCTAAAATCATCTTTCAAAGTTGTACGATTGTTCCAAAATGAATATGGTGCATACAAATGAAAGTTCATGCGAAAATGCGATTCTTGAAGCTCAAATCAAGCGAAAGTGTGCTTGAATCAAAAATCATGACTTGCGAGGCTAAAAATACCAAATGTATTCGATATGAGCATAACTTGATGCGAGTCACGATGTGGAAAACATGAATAGATGGATGGGATGACAAAATGTTCAAGTGATATGCTATAAGTTTTAGTTCCACTCCAATGGCGTGCATGTGCAATAGGGAAGTTCACATACATAATGCAAGTTCAATAGGAAGCATAGCATATAAGTCTCAAGTTTTATTCTCATGTAAGCTCAAAAATAGAAAAATTTTGCATCAAAAGTATTTGCTATGATTCTTGCTAAGCATGCTACTCTATATCCAAAAAGAAGCTACCTATTGTGTGAGAATGATCATGAAAAATGAACACAAGTGAACCTCCCCCCCCTACTTAAGAATGAGCATTGTCCTCAATGCATGAAAAGATAAGCATTTAAAGACAAAAATGGGAAGAGGCTACAAAAGCACTTGTAAATCATTTACACTACAGTCTGCACAAAGGTTAGAGTATCCACAATTTCCAAAAGAAAACAACTAAACAAAGGTAAAAAGAGCTATATACACATAATCACAAAAGAAGTTACTCTGATGGGGCCTCGCAATAGACTGGGTCTACAAGTTCCTCTTCCACAGTCTCATGCGAAAAGTTCTCCAAAAATGGCTTGAGGCGCTGTCCATTCACTTTGAAAATGTTGCCATTCTTGGGATTCTCAATCTCCACAGCCCCGTGAGGGAACACGGACTTGACAATGAATGGTCCCACCCATCGGGACCTCAACTTGCCAGGAAAAAAGTGCAGCCTAGAGTTGTACAACAGGACCTTTTGATTTGGCTCGAAAGACTTACGAGCGATGTTCTTGTCATGAAACGCTTTCATCTTGTCCTTGTAAACCCTAGCACTTTCATAGGCGTCTTGCCTAATCTCTTCGAGCTCACTTAGCTGGAGCTTCCTCTGCTGACCTGCGGCATCAAAATTAAAATTCAAGTGTTTAATAGCCCAGTATGCCCTATGTTCCATCTCCACTGGCAGGTGGCACGCCTTTCCATACACTATGCGATAGGGAGACATGCCTAATACTGTTTTAAAGGCCGTGCGATACGCCCATAAGGCATCAGTCAACCTAAGTGACCAATCTTTCCTATTGGGGTTCACAGTCTTCTCTAGGATGTGCTTGATCTCCCTATTGGCCAATTCAGCTTGGCCATTGGTCTGTGGGTGGTAGGCGGTTGACACTTTATGGGTTACCCCATATTTTTTCATTAAGGTCTCAAAGGGGCGATTGCAAAAATGCGAACCGCCGTCACTAATGATCGCCTTAGGTACCCCAAATCTAGACATGACGTTCTCTTTCAAGAATTTCAAAACTACTTTATGGTCATTGGTCTTAGATGGGATAGCCTCAACCCACTTGGACACATAGTCCACTGCCAGTAAGATGTACAGGTTACCAAAGGAGGATGGGAAAGGTCCCATAAAGTCGATGCCCCAACAATCGAAAATCTCAATAACTATGATGGGTGTGAGGGGCATCATATGTCTCCTAGTAACTCCCCCTAACTGTTGGCAACGCTCGCAGGTTTTGCAAAACTCAAAAGAGTCTTTGAACAAGGAAGGCCAATAGAAACCGCATTGCAGGATTTTGGCGGCTGTCTTCCTAGCAGAGAAATGACCCCCACATGCCTCACTATGACAAAATGACATAATGCTCGGTATTTCAATATCCGGCACACATCTTCTCAATATTTGGTCAGGGCAATATTTAAAGAGGTAAGGGTCATCAAAGTAATACTTCTGCACCTCTCTCAAAAATTTCTTCCTATCCTGGGCATTCCAATGGGTAGGAATCTGTTCAGTCACAAGATAGTTCACTAAATCCGCAAACCAAGGGCATTGGGAAAGAGTAAACAGTTGCTCATCAGGGAAGGTCTCAGATATGGGAAGGGTGTTAGTAGAATCATCAAAAGAGATCCTAGACAAGTGGTCGGCGACAACATTCTCAACTCCCTTTTTATCTTTGATTGTTAAATTGAATTCTTGGAGGAGTAGAATCCACCTAATTAGTCTTTGCTTGGCATCTTGTTTTTTCAAAAGATATTTTAATGCCGCATGATCCGTAAAGACTAGAATGGGTGAACCTAGGATGTACGACCGAAACTTGTCTAAGGCAAAAACCACCGCTAGCAACTCTTTCTCAGTAGTTGTGTAGTTTCTTTGGGCATCATTCATTGTTCTACTAGCGTAGTAAATGACATGTGGTTTTTTATCCACCCTTTGACCTAACACCGCTCCTATGGCAAAATCACTGGCGTCACACATGATTTCAAAAGGTAAATTCCAGTCGGGTGTTTGCATGATAGGAGGTGAAGTTAGCATTTCTTTCAATTTACAAAAAGCGACCTCACAATCATGCCCCCACTCAAAAGGAACGTCCTTGCCCAAGAGATTACACAAGGGTCGCGCAATCCCGCTAAATCCCTTAATGAACCTCCTATAAAAGCCAGCGTGTCCTAGGAATGATCTCACATCTTTCACAGTCTTAGGAGAAGGAAGTTTGGCAATTAATTCGATCTTGGCCTTATCAACCTCTATTCCCCTAGACGACACAATATGTCCTAGGACTATTCCTTGTGTCACCATGAAATGACACTTTTCCCAATTCAGCACAAGGTTTTTCTCCTCACATCTTTCTAGAACCTTAGATAGGTTCGCCAAGCAACTATCAAAAGAATCCCCGAAAACCGAGAAGTCATCCATGAAAACTTCTACAATTTTCTCCACCATGTCACTAAACAACCCTGTCATGCATCTCTGGAAGGTACCAGGTGCATTACACAAACCAAAAGGCATTTTCCTAAAGGCAAATGTCCCAAAGGGACATGTGAAAGTAGTCTTCTCTTGATCCTTTAAGCAAACCTCTATTTGGTTGTACCCCGAATACCCATCTAGAAAACAATAAAAGGCATGTCCCGCAACTCTATCTAGGATTTGGTCAATGAAGGGTAAGGGGAAGTGGTCTTTCCTAGTGGATGAATTTAACTTCCTATAGTCAATGCACACTCGCCACCCCGTGGTGACTCGTGTGGGAATCAATTCACCACCTTCATTTTCTACAACAGTAATACCCGATTTCTTGGGCACCACTTGTATAGGACTCACCCACTTACTATCCGCTATAGGATAGATTATCCCCACATCCAACAACTTCAGAACCTCCTTTCGCACAACCTCCTTCATTATGGGGTTCAATCTCCTTTGAGGTTGGCGGGAAGGTTTGACATCATCCTCGAGATAAATCCTATGAGTGCAAAGAGAGGGACTAATTCCCTTGAGGTCGGCAATGGACCAACCTATGGCACTTTTGTGGTCTCTAAGCACTTCCAACAATTTAAGCTCTTGGTCAATCTCCAAGTGAGAAGAAATGACCACGGGATAGGTCTCATTGTCACCTAGGTACACATATTTCAAATCAGAGGGCAAGGGTTTCAACTCTAATTCCGGTGGTTGGATACTTGATGGGACAAGACTTTTCTCAATGGGTGGCAATGCTTCGAAGCGAGGCACCCACCCATTTACTTCTAAAACTTCCTCTTTATTGAGCATGGAGTATAGAAACTCCATCTCTTCACTCACTTCCACATCATCAACAATCTCACTCACCAAACAAGACTGCAAGGGATCATCATGGGCGGAAAGATCCCATTGGTGCTGCACTAGGGTATCTATCCTATTCACCTCATGCACCTCATCCTCCATATCTTCCCCCACTTCCCTTATCAAATTGAAAATATTCAAGTTAACAGTCATGTTTCCAAAGGTTAGGGTCATCAACCCACTCCTACACTGAATCAAAGCATCAGCTGTGGCCAAGAAAGGCCTACCAAGAATCACAGGGAATTGACTCCCTTGATCTACTACAGGGTGGGTCTCTAACACCACAAAGTCCACAGGGAAATAGAATTTATCAACTTGCACAAGTACATCTTTCACTACTCCCCTAGGTATTTTAACACTCCTGTCAGCTAATTGAAGTTTGATCCCGGTTGACTCAAGTTCTCCTAGCCCCAATTCCACATACACAGAGTATGGCAACAAATTAACACTCGCCCCCAAGTCCACTAAAGCTCTACCCACCTTGGAACTTCCTATGGTTATTTCAATTGTAGGGGTCCCGGGGTCTTTGTATTTACGGGGCAAGGTGTTTTGCAAGAGGGATGTGGATTGCTCAGTCATGAAAACTTCCTTATGCACACCCAAATTCCTTTTCACCGTACACAAGTCTTTCAAGAATTTTGCATACGAGGGCACCTGTTTAATAGCATCCAACAAAGGTATGTTGACTTTCACCTGTTTAAACAATTCAAATATCTCAGCATGATTTGTCAATTTCTTAGGTGCCCTAAGTCTTTGGGGGAAAGGGGCGGCAGGAATAAATTTAGCCCTCTCTTGGCTAGAACCAATATCAACACCATTTTGTTTGGGAATGCTAGGCTCATTTTTAATTTCTTTCTCATCACCCTTAGATTCCTTTTGTAAATTTTTAGAAACTTCTTTGTTGGAATCTTTGGGTGGGATGGTTTTGTCAATGATCTTTCCACTTCGAAGAGTGGTGATGGCCTTAGCATGTTCATGATTCCCTTCATTGGAATTTGAGGATCCAATGCTATGTTGACCTTGTGGATTTTGCACGGGTTGAGAGGGAAACTTTCCCTTCTCTTGTTGAAGTGCACCCAAGGTGGTGGTCAACTTAGTCAATTGGGTTCTCATATCCCCTATGGCTTGATTGGTTTGAGCTTGACCTTGCACAAGTTGTGCAATCACATCATCATAGTTTCTCTTGTGGGGTGGTAGGTATGAGTTAACCGGTGGTGGACCAAAATTTTGGTTAGGGTTTGATGGGAACCCTTGACCTTGGTAAATGGGACCTTGACCTTGATTTTGAAAACCTTGGTTTTGAAAGTTTGGATTTTGGAAATTTTGACTTGGAAAACCTTGGTTACTTTGAAAAGGATTTGGATTTGGGTTGCTTTGGCTTGAGGAAGCATTTCCTCCATCACTCTTCCAACTAAAATTGGGGTGTTTACTCCACCCCGGATTGTAAGTTTCAGAAAATGGAGAGTTGAAGGGCTTCCTGTAACGCCCCAACCTGACCATTATACCGACCATCCCGGGTAGGTCGACACGTGTCAAGATGTAGGTACAACCTGTACTGCTCATTCATATTTCCATACACAGGAATAAAGAAAGGATAATATATAACAATATGAAGTGATATGTTTTAATGCATACATGCCCAAATCCGAGTGATACAAAGAGAAATTTAAAGACATTGTATTAAGCTTAATGCCAACAACCCTGGCATATGGGATGAAAATAAATAAAGAAGTAGTTCAAGAGCGTTAGAACTCCAAATGCAACCTAAGTAGACCAATGCAGTACAGCCCAGAACACTGCAAATCCCAAAGCAACCTGAGTAGAGTTTCCTACCACTGAACCTATACTAGGAACCTGAAAACCTGCTGCATAAAATACAGCATGAGCTTGGAATGCCCAGTAGGAATACAATCTTAACCAACAATAATAATACCGATACAAGGAACATTATAAATAAACGATTTTATATCCAGTTCACAAATCAACATAAGAAAAAGTGTGGGTTTAGATCAGTTATAAACACAGTATAATATTCATCATTTCGAAAACCAGGCTCATAAAATAATCAGAACGCTGTTCTCAGGCTAATAAGCCTCCGGTACAACGACAACCAAAACTACGTTGTTCTCGGGCCCCCGGCACAACGACAGCCAAAACCGACCTTTATAAGGTCAAAACCTCTCGAGAGAAGCCGATCAGTTGCCTAGAATGTATGGCCAACTGTCGAATGTAAATATGTAATGTCCCTGCATATCAACCGAGCCTGAACCATGCTTAACAGCATGGAAAACATATAGGTTTGCAAAGCAGGCATACAAAACAGTAAGAATATAAATTTTTAAACAAATTCTCCAAAGCGAGCATGTAAAGTATCAATGAGTGGCATATATGTGTATCAAATCATTATTTCAGATAATCATCGTCATCATTCAAAACAAAGACGAAGTACGTAAACCATATGCCATCATTTATGTTCACAAAACAGATACAAACACGCCACACCAAGTATTTGTAAACAGCTATGTTCCCTGTATCATAGTTATTCATAAAACAGTACAAGTTTATAATCAAACCAGCGTTTCATGCAGTTTCAAATCATATATCATTAGAGTTGGAGAGGTTTGTATCCTACCTTGACTGGGCAAATAAACTCCTAGCAGTGTTATGATGAAAATGCACACTAACTCGCGAAGGGATAGTTATCGGGACTATCCTGATCTGAAACATTGACCAATAAAGACATGCATAAGTCCCTGTCTAATAAAATAAACCTAAGATTTACAAACTAGACTCCGAGAGCTTTCCGTACATATAAAGTACGCGAAAATCGGAGCCCATACGCAAAAGTTATTAAAGTTTGAAGTTTGAAGTAAAAATTTACAAAATAACCGATTTTCATAAAGGTAGGGGCAAAATAGTAATTTAGCTTATAAAAATGATCATTTACAAAAGTTGGTTGTCTTCTTCACGAAGACTTACCTGCTATGCTACTGTATATTCAAAAAAATAAAGAAATGAAAGCATACTTTAAATAATCCTTTAAAAGCTTAAATAATAGTTTAAAGCCTTGATTTTTTTATAAGATTATTTATTTTAAAACCTCAAAACAAGGAAGCCACGACATCACCATGGCTGGAGGTGTCACAGCCGGATCTGCCATGGCCGGAGCAGCCATGGCCGGAGCTCACTGTGAGCTTTTAATCCAGCCCCTTCAAGCCTCAATTAACACCACAGTCCCAAAAAAAACTACATGCAACAAGGTTTAAGCTTATATTTGAAACAAAATCAGATCAAAACTTGAAACCAAGCTCATTTTTATTTTTATTTTTTTCATGGCAGCTGTGGGCATCAAGCTTAATATAGCTACTGGAAAGTTTAATAATAAAACCCCTTAGCTGCTCTTAAGCCACATGCAAACAAGTAAATAGTTTCTAGGACTTGAGGAAATCCACATGCAAGGTAGATAAAAAAAAATGGATTTATAAAACAAAACTTAAGTTGAAATTTAAACAGAGCAGCCATTGTTGCTCACGGCCTGCACTGACCCAGCCCTTCAAGACCCCAAAATCAAACCAATCTTGGTTGATTTGATGCATGCAGATCTAGGATAATAAGATTTCTTCATTAAACTAGAATTTAAGAAATCAAAATGAGAGAAACATAGCACCAGCAGTCCCGCAGGTACAAGCTCAAAAATAGAGCTTTGTGTAAACCATCTGAGTTTCGAAAATGCAGAAAAAATCTGGCCATGCATGTTTGAATCCACCTCAAAATTACCACCACTGACCTGGATCCAGTGCATGCAACCCCAAAATTGTGAAATCCATTGTTTGCAAACTAGTTACTTTTAAAACAAAACCCACCATTTCGAAGAGCCAGTGCTTGGATCATGCAAATGCTGATTTAAAACTCACATGCATGCATAGAAAAAGAAAAAATAAAATAACAAACCAGGAGCTTCAAGCTCACCTTAAATGGGAGAAGAAAGGATTCCGGCAAGGAATCCGGCCAACACTCCACCCCAGAAGCTAGAAGCACTCTCCCTCTCTCTCTCTCTCTCTCTCTCTCTCCCTATCTAAAGGCCCGAAATTTTTAAGTGAGTGGTGAGGCTGAAGTGAAACCAGCCTCGGCTTATAAAAAGAATAGCTAGGGGCTATTTTGCAATATCAGTAAATTTGATTTGTAAAAATTGCAAGAAGCCCTTAGCAAATAAAAAAAATTTAGATTTTCCCAAAATACTTTTGAAAATTTCAAATTTTGAAACTTCTTAATATTTAAAATACCCCAAGCTTATTAAAATAATAAAAAATAGTACATTAAAATTTTTTTTGGGATATTACACTTCCTTTGGTAGTTAAGAGCATTGGCTTGCTCAATTTGAATGGCTCCCTTAACTTGGGGAAGGTTAGGGAAATCTTGGGTGGAATGAGTGGGATCATCGCAAATTATGCACAAGTCCTCCATCCTAGGTCCCATAGGTGCCGTAGGCACTTTGGGTACGGTGCTCACCTCACTCACTTTTTGTAGCTCTATGGCCTCTAACTTCCTAGTCAAGCTAGCTATTTTGGCTTGGAGGTCATCATTATCCTTCACATGATGTTTTCCTCCTCCAACGGGTACACTTTGCACTCTAGCGGCATCAAGAGAGGAATTAGTCTCCCAATTCCGGGCGTTCTCCGCTATTGAATCAAAACACTGTATGGCCTCTTCAGGGCTCTTCTCATAAAACTGTCCCCCACTCATCATTTGGATATACTGTTTGTTTTCCAAAGAGAGACCTTGATGAAAATAGCCAATGATTTGGCCTATATCCAAACCATGATGAGGGATAGCATTAAGAAGCTCTTTGTATCTTTCCCATACAGTTGCAAAGGATTCACCCGGTTTTTCAGAAAAGTTTTGGATTGCTCTCAAAAGTGCATTAGTGTGCCCCGGAGGGAAAAATTTATCAAGGAATATGCGTTGCATATCACTCCAATTGTGGATGGAATTAGGGGTAAGAGAATGAAACCATATTTTCGCTTTGTCCTTAAGAGAGAAGGGGAATAAAACCAAGCATATGATATGTATAGGCGATCCTGTAGAAAGAAACGCGCTACACACATCCTCAAAGTCTCTCATGTATGTATAGGGATTCTCAGAATCGAACCCTCTATATTCAGGGAGAAGACGAATCATCTCCGGTCTCATGGGAAAGTTATGGGCCTCTTGAGGTAGGCAAATACATGAGGGTGTGGTGGTTCTTGTAGGTCTCAAAATCTCCCTAAGAGTCCTTCCTAAGTTAGCGAAAGGGACAGGGGGCTTTCTATATGGTTGAGCATTGGGATTAGGATTCCCCCTTCCCACCGCCGGGGTTGCCGGCGGAACAACACCATCTCCTTGCAGCGGAGGGTCATAAGGTCTTTGAGGGTTGTGAGGCAACCCTTGGTCATTTGGATTAAAAGGAATTTGTTGATTTTCAGTATGCTCCATTGAAGGAGTGGAAGGTAAGTGAAATAGAGGTCTTGCTATTGGATTTCTTGGAGCTTGTTGAGGTGTGATTCTTACAAGTCGGTGTTGCTCATCACGAGCCCACGCCGACATGCACTAATTTCACCTCAACCAAAATGATATTTACAAGAGTTATATACACAAAGAATTTTTTGCATAAAGTAAAGGAGGTGAGAAAACTTACCGGATTTGCAATGTCATTGCAAATTACCACTAGCTCTCTCTCCGAATCAACTAGAACGCTCGCCACTCCCCGGCAACGGCGCCAATTGCTTG
>JAESVK010000897.1:710931-726623 GCA_017140935.1 Hamamelis virginiana | reverse complement strand
TCACGTCCCTAGGGTTTAGGGGAGGTTCTCTCACTCTTCTTTTAGGGATTGGGTGGGCTTAGTGCTAGCATGTACCCTAAGCCATTGTATTTATAGAAATAGAAGAGTTTATAATCTTGCAACTAAGGACCTTTTTTATTAACCATTAATAAAGTGTCATTTTAAGTTGCATTTTAATTAGAAACTTACCCCTTTCTAAGATTAAAAAGCTCTCTTGAATTCTATCGTGTGTGACCCTTTGGGTTCACCCCAACTTAGCAGTGAACAGGGACATCTCTATGTCTCCCAAAATAGAAACTTTCTATTTTAAGGTTCAATTGGAACAATTCCAATCATGCCCTCATTGATAAAACTTTACCAATAGGCTTTCACTGGTCATGGGTGACGTCTAGCAATGTGTCATGACGTGCCCTAGGTTTGGGTGAATAGTAGAACTATGTGAACCCTTCTTGTTACTTAATTCTCTATCCCCTATTGTCACAGTTAAGATAATCATGGTATAGAAATAACTCAAAACCATTATCTTAACATCTTGTCATGTGTTCTCCAAAATATAATCTCAATAAGATGAACCCGATGAAACACTTTCACAGTTCACCTATCACTCTTACCACAGATTCAAATTGAGAGTTATCTTTGAGAACTGACCCTGACATTCTCTCTCATACTAATAGAGTGATGATTCCTTATTGACCACCCATCCATCTCCATGCATGACTTATTAGAGCCAATGAGTATCGATTACATCCTTAGGGTTAAGGCTGTACAAGATACCATCAAACCCTAATAACTAAAGCACAAGATAGCTATGTTATCTCAGGTCTAAGGACTACCAAACAAATGGACGTAACATAAGAATATTCCTTTAACTTAATCTCCATAGGAATATTCTAGTAGATCAAGTTCAATGTACATGTTCTCTAACATGCACCCACAGATTAACCTAAGTGTCAATACACTGATAGGAAATACTACCTATCCTCCCAATTGAGTCAGTTTAAATCTGTGCTACTTTTTATGGTTTATAAAATGTCCTCTTTAATAAACCTATGAATAGGAACTATTTTTAGAATAAATATGTATGAGATATATAAGTCTCCCTATCTCAATTACCAGAGATATATATTTCTCTTATCATTTATTCATGAACATTATCATATATATAATTTAATATATAAATGATAAGTAATACCTTCTAATTAATATAATATGAAATAGACATGCCCTTTAGGATTGGTTTTAGGGAATACCTCTAACACTTTAATCACATTCCCATTTGTTGTGATAATACTAGTGCTATAAAAATAGCTAAAAATCCTTGCTTGCACTTACACACAAAACACATTGAAATTAGGCACCATTTTATTCGTGACCATGTGCAAAGGGGAGATGTTGAACTAGAATTTGTAATCACGGACCAACAATTGGCAGACATCTTTACAAAACCTCTTCAAGAGGATCATTTTTACACAATTTGGCATTATCTTAGTATGATTCAGCCAATGGAATTATAAATGTGCTTCTTGTCTATTTCTTTTGTGTGTTCTTACTTTGTTTTTGTTGATGACAAAGGGGGAGAAAGACTTTGATTAACTTTGATTGCCATATTGTCCATGTTGATTAACCATTGCTTATTGTGAAAAATTGAGGGGGATCTCATGCTCTCGTATTTTGATTTTTGTTAATTCAAAGTAATGGTTTGTCATCATCAAAAAGGGGGAGATTGTTAGCCCTAAGGTCAATTGCATTAACCACATTTTGATGATCAACAAACATTACTTTAGTTACTAACAAATGGTTAAGTGTTTTTGTCTCCATAGAATCAAAGCCATATCTTGTTGGAGCTTATCAACATATTCCAAGCTTCTCAATTGTGCAAATATGCAAAGTCATTGGATCATGAAAATTATGAAAATCATCTTGAAGTCATTCCTTGAAGACCTTGAAGTCAAGATGTCCTAAGAACTTTTTGTAAGGCAACTCAATTGATTAAACTTGCATAGCTCAAAAACAAAAAGTTTTTCTCACATTGCATTGGCATTTAATGACTTATAAATCTTGTAAAAATGCTTGTGAATGCTTAGTTAACTACTTTAGATGGTATGAGTTGAATTACACTTAAGAATATCAAGTTTTTAGCTTAAGAGCATGTCTAGTCGACTAACCAACATTGTCTAGTCAACTAATCATGGTCCAGAAGCTATAACTTTGGAAATTCTAAGTCTAGTCGGCTAAACGTATAGAGTAGTCGACTAAAACCACTCCAGTAGCCATGTTTGTAAAATGCAAAAGAGCTAGTCGACTAATCCCTTGCCTAGTCGACTAACCGTGCCCGGAAAATTTTCCCAAATCATTTTTAACTTGTCTAATCTGTTAACCTTTTGGCTTCCACGCATATTTCTTAAATGATTTTGATGATAACAAACATTGTGTTTTGATCTCTCATGTGTATATGAATAGATTGTTGTATTGCACATGATAATATTGTTGTATTACATATGAATATATTGATATATTGCATATGAATATTTTGTTGTTCATTCATGTTTATTGCCAAACTTTTTTGAATGAATGTTTATTGTTTGACAATGTCATATTTGTTACTTGATTAATATTGTCATATCTATTGAATGTTTGTTTGACTAACCTTATTGATAATTTACATTATTCTATAGTTCTTATATATCTATCTTAGTAAATATGATTATAAGAACAAGATTCAAGTTATCTTTGAAGTGAAGCTCAAACCGTCATGAAGCTCTTGCACTTCATTGAACCTTATGTGGATGTGAATATGTTACATATTCACTGAAAGACTTTGAAGAGCCATTGTATTGATGCAATTATATCATGAGCCACAACATTATTGAAGTGTAATGATGAAGCCAAGCAAGCCTAGCACAAGCCAAGCATAAGACTTGAAGAATCAACTATGAAGATATTGATTTCTTTCTTGTGTAAGAGTGCTTAGGATTTATATTGTAAATCTCTCTATAGGATGAACTATAATTGGCTCAATTGACTTGACTTAAAGGCCATAGGTTTTAACTTTGGAAAATCACATTTTGGTCAAAAATTGATTTAAACTCACAGTGGTTATATGGACTCAAAAGACAAAATGTTTTACACTTATTGTTTTTGAGATGTTGTTTTTTGCTGACGAAAACTTCCAACTTAAAATGGGCTTATCTCCCTCATCTGGACTCCATTTTCAATGATCTTTATATGCACGGAAAGCTTGAGAAGTCTAGTTTTTGAATATGTAACTTTAAAATTAAGAAAAAATTGAAGTTAGTCAACTAATCGCCCTTTTCTAGTTGACTAATCGCAGGTCGGTAGCTATGTTTTGAAAAATAAGCTCCTAGTCGACTAACACTATGTCTTAGTCGGCTAAGTACCTTCCTAGTCGACTAACACACCTTTCCTAGTCGACTAACCTTGCCCGAAAACTTTTTCAAATGTATTTTAAACCTTCTAGTCGACTAATACTTTTGTCCTAGTCGACTAACTATGCTCTGCTGCTCATAACAGCTCTATTTTTGCCTCTAATGGCCATATTCTTTGATGGGTCTATATATACTCATTTTATGAGTCTTAAACAAGCTAATGAACACACACAAACATATTCAAACATAGTTTACATCATTTTGTGTGATATTAGTCAATTGATTCATCATTCTCTCTTGAGCCCAATATTAGTTCATATCTTTTAGAGATATTAGTGAGTGCTTTTATTTGTACAATCATCTACTCTTTGAGGAGCTTTTTATTTGTACACATTCAATCATATTTCATCTTGTAACCTTGTGTGAAGAAGGGTTGGGTTGTAACCCTTGTAAGTTTGAAGTTTGATTTGTTCAATTTCAAGCTAGAGAAGAGTGCTCTTGCTGAGCATTGGTGAGGGTCTTCCACCTTTAAAGAAGATTGTGGGTGAGGGTCTTCCATCTTAGAAAGAAGGCTGTTGTAAAGGTTTCTCCACCTAGAAGGCTGTTGTAAAAGTTTCTCTACCTTGAAGGAGTAATCCATAGTGGATTGCGTGCTTCCTCAAGACGGAGATCTTGAGGCGTGGATGTAGACGGAGATCGAACCACGTTAAATCCTTGTGTTTGACTCCCTTTAACTCTTCTCTTGCATTTCAATTTATACTTGCTATATATTATTGAGTTGTGATTCAATATTGCTATATCATTTGCAATTAAATTTATTAACTTATTTATCTTCCGCTAAATTTAATTGAACCATAATTTTAATTTGGTAATTATTGTTATAGTTTACAAAACCTCTATTCACCCCCCTCTAGAGATATATACTTGGGCTAACAATTGATATCAAAGCAGGTGCTCTTCATTTGAATATCTTTTTGAGGTAAAGATCTTTGCAAACTTGTTTATTTGATTATTTAAAAAGAATAAATTTTGAAAAGAATTTTTGTTTTGGTGTACATGTTCATGAGTTTGATGAATCTACCTCTCCTAGATGTGTAAATGATTTTGATGATGATTTTGATGATAAACCATTTTATAAGGAACTTAAATTAATTTGTGAAGAACTTTACAAGAAAAATTATATTTTGAACAAAAGTCACAAAACTTTGAAAAAAAGACATGTCATCTATTTCAAAAGAGAAAATGGCTCTTCAAGAGCTAAATTCAACTTTGGTTAAAAAAGTTGAGACTTTGAGAAATACAACTTCTACTTCAATTTCATGAAATGATTTTGAAGAATTGAAAAATAAAAAATACTATTTTGAAAAATGAAATTGAAAGTCTTAAACAAAATTTGAAAATTTGTGAAAATAAAAATGTTTCTTTGACAAATGAAAAATTTTCTTTGATAAAAGAAAGACTCTTTGAAGAAAGAAAAATTTATTTCAAAAATAGCTCATATTTCAAAACCTAAAGAGCAAGCTTATGTGATCAAGGCAAGACCCAAATATATTCCTACTTGCCATAATTGTAGTGGTAAAAGACACATTCGCCCCAAATGCCCTAGACCTAAGGCCAAGACTTTTGTAGATAAAAGTCAAAGATATGGCTTGAAGAACAAACCTAGGAAAATTATGCATGAACCTATTCACACACATCATTCTCTTAGATTTATTCCAACTTGCCATCATTGTGGTAAAAAGGGTCATATTAGACTAAATTGCTATCATCTCTTGAGAGACTATAGAAGAACCCCATATGATTATGGACCTTATGATAGTCATGGGTATAGGGATAGGTCTACCATGGAGCAACCAAAGGTGAAAACTATTTGGGTTAGGAATGATGATCCTATCTCACATAGTGTTTGATTCCTTTAGTCCGAAATGACTATAAACTATCCCATGTCCGAAAAGACATTAAACTACCT
Source organism: Hamamelis virginiana (assembly GCA_017140935.1). Classification (NCBI taxonomy): domain Eukaryota; kingdom Viridiplantae; phylum Streptophyta; class Magnoliopsida; order Saxifragales; family Hamamelidaceae; genus Hamamelis; species Hamamelis virginiana. The sequence goes on along the minus strand of JAESVK010000897.1, from coordinate 721,268 downwards.
TTGTGTTTAATTGTATTGATTTATGCTTATTGATATCTTTGCATATTCTCTCTTTATGATATTTTGAGCATATATTTTTTTATGATGATTAATCTTTTGAATATTGACACTTTGGAAGATAAATGTTTGTGTGCATAGATCAAGAAAGAACTTGTCTTTGTGTGGCAAAGAAATGATGAAGTCATGCATTCAAAACATTGATAATGAAGGACATTCACTATTTCAAGCAAGATGTGATGAAGATCACTAGTCAAGGAAATACATCATCAATCCTTCAAAGATGAAGGAAATGAACATCAACAATTGGTATCAACATTGGTTTGTAAATTGTGAGAATCTCTTTTAAATTCTTGTTCATAATTCCTTGTATGTCATGTACTTATAATTCAAATTGATGAATCATATGCTTGAAACTTGCTGACTTTGATTGCAAGATGAAGAAAATAGCTATGTAATGATTTAGGAGCTACAACATTGGTTATTATTGGCTTATTGCTCAACATGATATTTGGATAATTCTTATTAATATACATTTGTCTTAGCATGATGATTGAAAACAAATGTCATAAATGTATTATTTGTCTCTCAATATGATGTATTGATGTTTATTGATGATTTACATTTGCCTGATCTCTTGCTATGTATGAATGATTGATTTTCGAAGCTAAATCATTTTTGATAATATTTTTTTGCAAAATGGAGATTTGTTTTCAAAAAAAGCATTGTCTTAGCAATGACATTTTTTTGAAACTCTTGATTATTCTAAAATTGATTATCTTTGTTTATTGCTAAAGACAATATTTTGATTGAATATTATTTGAAACAATTGGTACATTCTTATTTAAACCATTTTCTAGTTGGATGTCTTGTTGCTTAAAACTTGACTCTTCTTAATTGGTTTAATCAATGTGTATTGATTTTAATGTTTAAAAATCTCCTCAAGCTTGGTTATTTTGAGTTTATTAAATTGGTATCTTATAAATGTTACTATCCTTGCTTATTACATTTGTTAATCAATAATTGGTATTAATTGGTATCTTTATCAATTTGTATTTTTTTTGTTTCTTCTAAATTAGTATTCCTTTGTGTGAAAAGAAGAAAAATCATTTTTCAAAACCATGTATTCTTTTTGAGGAGATAAGGACTTATTTCTTGAACTTTTGTACTCTTCTTTGTTGTCTCTTATTTGTATCTTTTTGTCAATGCCAAAGGGGGAGAAATATGCATAATCTTTGATATTATATTTGATATTATTTGTTATGCATAGTATTAGTAAAATATGCATGATGAAATGAATATGAATCTTATATGGATTTGTTACCTATAATATGCCCATGCTTAAATATTATTGATATCCTTTTATTTATGCATATTGATAGAGGGAGCTACAAATCCTTAGTTGATATATTCACTCTCATATGCAATATTTTACTCAATGATTGTCATCAACAAAAAGGGGGAGATTGTTAGCCTTATGGCTTCCACCCTTGTAAGTTGATTTTGATGATAACAATCATTGTATTATGATTATATTGATTTGCATCTTTTGTATATGTCCATGTATTCTTGTGTTTATTTGCAAGTATGAATTGTGGTAAAATTCATGATGATCCTTGTATCTTTGTATGATAGATTTATTCTTGCATCATGGATTTGTTTTACCCAAAATATGCATATGCTTCTTTAGTAATGTTTTGCATATATGCATATTGTTAGGGGGAGCCACAAATCTTTGTTTGATTTGTTTGTTCTATATGCAAATTGTGCTCAATGTTTGTCATCAACAAAAATGGGGAGACTGTTAGCCTTATGGCTTCCACCCATATTTGTTAAATGATTTTGATGATAACAAACATTGTGTTTTGATCTCTCATGTGTATTGCACATGATAATATTGTTGCATTACATATGAATATATTGATATATTGCATATAAATAATTTGTTGTTCATTCATGTTTATTGCCAAACCTTTTTGAATGAATGTTTATTGTTTGAAAATGTCATATTTGTTACTTGATTAACATTGTCATATCTATTGAATGTTTGTTTGACTAACCTTTTTGATAATTGACATTATCCTATAGTTCTTATATATCTATCTTAGTATATATTATTATAAGAACATGATTCAAGTTATCTTTGAAGTGAAGCTCAAACCATCATAAAGCTCTTACACTTCATTGAACCTTATGTGGATGTGAATATGTTGCATATTCACTTAAAGACTTTGAAGAGCCATTATATTGATGCAATCCTATCATGAGCCACAACATTATTGAAGTGTAATGATGAAGCCAAGCAAGCCAAGCACAAGCCAAGCACAAGACTTGAAGAATTAACTATGAAGAACTTGATTTATTTCCTGTGTAAGAGTGCTTAGGATTTATATTGTAAATCTCTCTATAGGATGAACTATAATTGGTTCAATTGACTATGACTTAAAGACCATAGGTTTTAGCTTTGGAAAATCACATTTTGGTCAAAAATTGATTTAAACTCACATTGGTTATATGGACTCAAAAGACAAAATGTTTTACACTTATTGTTTTTGAGATGCTGTTTTTTGCTGACGAAAACTTCCAACTTAAAATGGGCATATCTCCTTCATCTAGACTCCGTTTTCGATGATCTTTATATGCACGGAAAGCTTGAGAAGTCTAGTTTTTGAATATGTAACTTTTAGCTCAAGAAACAATTGGAGTTAGTTGACTAATCACCCTTTTCTAGTCGACTAATCGCAGGTCAGTAGCTATGTTTTGAAAAATAAGCTCCTAGTCGACTAACACTATGTCCTATTCGACTAAATACCTTCCTAGTTGACTAACACACATTTCTTAGTCGACTAACCGTGGCCGAAAAATTTTTCAAAGGTATTTTAAACCTTCTAGTCGACTAATACTTTTATTCTAATTGACTAACTATGCTCTACTACTCATAACGACTCTATTTTTGCCTCTAACGGCCATATTCTTTGATGAGTCTACATATACTCATTTTATGAGTCTTAAACAAACTAATGAACACACACAAACATATACAAACTTAGTTTACATCATTTTGTGTGATATTAGTCAATTGATTCATCATTCTCTCTTGAGCCTAATATTAGTTCATATCTTTGAGAGATATTAGTGAGAGCTTTTATTTGTACAATCATCTACTCTTTGAGGACCTTTTTATATGTACATATTCAATCACATTTCATCATGTAACCTTGTGTGAAGAAGGGTTGGGTTGTAACCCTTGTAAGTTTGAAGTTTGATTTGTTCAATTTCAAGCTTGAGAAGAGTGCTCTTGGTGAGCATTGGTGAGGGTTTTCCACTGTTAAAGAAGATTGTGAGTGAGGGTCTTCCACTTTAGAAAAAAGGCTGTTATAAAGGTTTCTCCACCTTGAAGGAGTAATCCATAGTGGATTGTGTGCTTCCTCAAGACAGTGATCTTGAGGCGTGGATGTAGACGGAGATCGAACCACGTTAAATCCTTGTGTTTAAATTTCTTTAATTCTTCTCTTGCATTTCAATTTATACTTGCTATATATTGTTGAGTTGTGATTCAATCTTGCTCTCTCATTTGCAATTAAATTTATTAACTTGTTTATCTTCCGCTAAATTTAATTAAACCATAATTTTAATTTGGTAATTATTGTTATATTTTGCAAAACCTCTATTCACCCCCCTCTAGAGGTATATACTTGGGCCAACATAGTCGACTAATCGTTTTTGCCTAGTTGACTAACCGACCCTAAGAACTCAAATATTTTGAAAAATCAACTGGCTAGTCGACTAACCTCTCTTGCTTAGTCGACTAGGGCTCCTACAAATACAAAACGACTCTTTCCTTTTTAAGAAAACGAAGCATTAAATGAGGCCTGCTCTTCCCCTCTCCTCCAATGGGATTCAAGCTTATTCCAAATGGCCATTTCAGACTGAAATGAATATAAATAGAGGTGAGCTCTTCATTTATTGCTATCAATCCAATACTAGTTAATATCATTCATTGCAAGCATTAATCATTCAAAGCTTTCCCTTCAAAATACTTGAGCTATACTTGTTAATCATCTGAGAGGCTATTAGTTGAACTTTATTATTGTGTTAATTAGCTTCTTGAAGCATTTATTGTACACAACCAACTCTAGTAATTCTATGGAATGTTCTTTGTGAATACTTGGGTGTAATCTTTGTGAGACACCATTAAGGGTTCTTTATGAGCCATTGTATAAGTTCTTTGTGAGCCTAGGTGAGAGTCTTTCACCTGAGATAAAGAAGGCTGTGTAAATGTTTCTCCACCTTGAAGGAGCTAATCCTTAGTGGATTGTGAAATCCTTGGGCTGAGTGCTTATGGCGTGGATGTAGGCGAGCCCAACCACGTTAAAATATATGTGTTTGATCTCTCTATCCCTTACTTTTGTTTCAATTAATTTCTTATATATTTGTTTGTATTGAAATTAATTGAACCTAATTTTATTTGGTAATATTTGTAAAAGTTTGCCAAAAACCATATTCACCCCCTCTAGGGTTATATATTTGGGACAACAAAGAAGCTCTCTATCATAAAGAGAGTAGGCTTAAGGAAGATTTCCAGCAGCCTTAGAAGTGTTTATTCATCTTCTTTTTCTTCTAATTTAATAAATTTTCTTCTTCTATCTCTTATAGTTCATTAGGTTGAGTCTCTCTCTCTTCTAATTCTCTAGAATGAGTTCTATTCTAGATCTCTAGAATAGATTCTCCTCTAGTTTACTAGAAGGAGGGAATACTTTAAAATTTTCTTCTTTTATCTTCTTTCTAGTATGTAGAATGCATATTAGGGTTTGCATGGTAGTTGCATGTTAGGATTTTGCATGTTAGAAGTTGCATATTAAGGTCAACATGCATGCATTGTTATTTTATGCATAATAGTTATTCATTTCATTTTAGTAAGTATGTTATTTTATGTTAGCATGTTAGAAAGCATGCTAGGATTTATTACTTTGCGTGATTAGGGTTTTGATATGTTTATGTTTAGAATGATAAAGATAGCATGAGATATTGTTTGTTTGATATAAAATTGTGGATGAGGGAGCTTTGCATGAAGGTGAGTCTCTTCTCTTGTGTTTCACTATCGCATGTTGCTTTGTTTTTTTCTTAATATATGCATATTAATAAGCATGTTAGATAGTTTGCATGTTAGCTTAATTTTGAGACTCTTAAAGTCACTTTTTGTATGTTTGCTTACATAGTTTTGCATATTAACATGTAGGAATTAACGCATTAGTTAGCATTTTTCTTATTTTTTAGGATGTTTAGAATGTTCAAAAGATGGTTTAGAGAATATTTAGTATTCTGTCCAAAATATTAAATAGACTTTTAAGCCATGTTTTGAGTGAGTTATAGGGTTTTTAACTTAGAAATTGCATCTAGGTTCACTTATACTCCGTTTGGTAGGAGGGATGGAAAAATAGAAGGAAGGAAAGTAGGAGGGATAGGCTTTCCTTCCTCAGGGGAGGAAAACCCTTTTTCCTTCCTGTGTGTTTGGTATGATGGATGGAAAAGTGGTTTCCTTCCTTCCATGTGTTTGGTAAATTGGGAGGAAAGAAAGGAAGTAAAGCACCTAAATTACAATTATACCCCCACATATATTTAACTAAAATGGCATTATACTACTAAATTCTAATAACCATTAAAAAGATTCAGTTATATGTTCATAATTGAGAAATGATAATTTTATAAGTGGGTCTCCGATGAGAATTTTTTTTAAATTACTTTTTGTCAGAAAAACAAATTCTAATATTTATGAAATTCTCTTTCTCATCTCCTTCCTTGGAAAGGCTGTGGGGTTTAAACCAAAAAACTGATGTTAAAATGGTCTTTTCAAAGTCCATATAAGCTGATCTCCAGTTTTCCTTCCACTTTTCCGCCCGAAATTGGGCGGATTGAATACTGTGGACCAGCCTCGTGGCGGGGCTTTGGTGGTGTCCACATCATCACCGGGCGATGTGATTAGGGGGGTTTAGAAAACAAACAAAGGAGTCGCCACCTTATTTTTAAGGAATAAGGAAACCATGAAAAATATTTTATTTTTTTAAATTAAAACAAAACAAACTCCATTTTCAATGAAAAGACTGTCTACAAACCAGAGTTGGATCCGGGGGCTAGGTTACGACGTGGGAAGGTTCCAAGCTTTCACTTGTAGGCACCCACCTCGCCCTAATTAAAGGACTTCTAATTTATTTGGGCTATTTAAATCCTTAATGCAAACAATCCTAAATAATCTAATCAACCAAAAAAAATATTGATATAAATGCATTATCTATATTTAGTAATATTAATAATAATAAAAAATATATACAAACAAACCCCTAAAACCTAGGACACCCTACGGGCATCCTAGGGCGGACTTGAGCCCTATTAGCGCCTACGTAACTTACTAGTATCACCTAGCAAGTATCAAAGTCCACGTAGTTCGACTACCCTAGGAATCTCCTATTGTAATCGATCACATCATCGAAGGTATTTCAACCTAATTCAAGACTCTAACTTCGAGAGTTTTTATTCTTTCAAAATCATTTATTTGAAATCATTTCAAATTAAAAGACATTCATAAAATCCAAAATTTCCAAATAATTCTTATCTTTAGAATTCAATTCCTATCGAAAATCTTTTTCAAAGATTTTCAAGAAAACAAATCATATGGAAGGAATTTCATTCCAAAGTAAAAATCTTTAAAACATTTCAAATCTTTTGAAAATCAATTAATAATCAAATCTTTCATAAAAAATCATATTCATTATATCAAAATCATTTTTAGAAAATTTCTCGAAGATAGACAATCAAATCGATTAAAATACTCAAATCTGAGTATGACTTTTACAACAAAGGAAATTCCTAGGGAAGGTCAAGTGACCTTCCTAGCCTAGGGTCTCTAACTAGCCCTAAAGTTAATCTAAAAACCTAAAAATACTAATGCAATGCGTGCTGAAATTTAAACAAATAAGCATGTAATCAATTCTAAGAATGCATGAAAATGCTCCTAAATGCACACTAATTAATCTATGTGAACCTAAGCATTTTTCTAAGTTGGATTTGGCCTTAAAATGATTTTTAGAATAAATTTAAGGACATAAACAAATCTGGACAGATTTGAATATGTACCTTAAATTACTCTAAAAACCATGAAAACAAAGAATAAAAAATGTGAAAATGTCCTAGCATGCTTTCTACATGAATATTTTAAATTACTATGCAAAAACATGTCAAAAATTACACCAAAATATGCTTAAACGATTGATTTAAACACAAGGGAAGGATCTCACCTTTGCACGCTCCCTCGTACACATTTTATACATCCAAACCATCAAATCAATATCACAAGGGAAGGATCTTACCTTTGCACGCTCCCTCGTCCACATTTTTATATTCAAACAATCAAATCCATGGCGAGTGTTTAAATAATCGTAAAAAGCATAAATAAAATGACTCAAGACTCTTCGCATGTCAAAATACACATTAACGTACTCATATTACCATTAAAATCACCAATCAATTATCATGAGATTCAAATAACAACATGAATATATTAACCTTTACTCTAAACATGCTTACACACATAAAATAACAACCAAGCTAACCCTACTCATGCATGCATTTACAAAATCACGACAAAACTAACTAATCCTAAACATGCATACTAACAATAATCACAACAATGCTAACCTAATCATATACATCAACCCTAATATGCATATTCACATAAAATAGTAACTAAACTAAACAACCCTAAACATGCATCCTAATCACATAAAATCACATAAAATAATATAGCTAACCCTAACATGTATACTCACATAAAATAATGATAAAAACTACCCTAATCATGCTTACTCACATAGAATGAAAATAAAACTAATTTTAATCATGCATCTATACATAAAATATCAATAAAACTAGTCCTAACCATGCATCTACATATAAAATCATGACAAAGCTAACCCTAGCATGCATACTTACATAAAACCCTAACTAAGTTAACCCTAATCACATTTAATCACATAAAATAATAATATAGCTAACCCTAACATGCATATGACATGAAATAACGAATAAAACTAACCCTATCATGTTAAACATACTCATAGTAGAAAGAAAAAGAAGAGAGAATTCATATCATATGAAAATCAAGAGGACTTACAACATAGCCTCATAAACTTATGTAAAAAACCATGAAAAATGAGGGTCAAGGTTAAGGATTTACCCTTCGATCTCCTTCTTGGATAGCCTCCTCCAAGCTCCTAGCCTTGAGTTCTTACCCCTTCAATGGTGTAAGAATGAAGAGCCTCCAAAAATCTGTAGCCTCCTCTCCCAAAAACCCTAAAATTCTCCTCCTCTTTTTCCCTCTAACTCCATAATACAATATATATAGAGCTAGGGTTCAAATCCTTGAATGGTCAAGATTTAATTCTCTAAAAATGATCCTAGGGTTTAGAATTAATCATGCTAGGGTTTGCCAGCTGAAAACCCTTCGAATTTATTCCAAAAAAACAAACCAAATCGGCCAAAACAAGTGGGAAAGTTTCAAACATGCCAAAAATACAAAATAGGCTCGAACATGCTGGTGACCATCCTAGCCTGGACGGCTGGCCGTCCTGGGCTGGAAGGTTGGCCGTCCTAGCTAGGACGGTCACCGTAGTGACTTCCCAATTTTTCTTCACCAAATTCTAGGGTTTGCATATTTTGGCCATATTTTGGTCAAATCTGATCCAAATTCGATGGTTCAGGGCTCAAAACGACCGTGTTTTGATCCTCCACATTTTAAGAATGTTTTTGTGTTAAAATCAATTGACCATGGTCAAGGGTTTTAGCAAAAAGCTAGCCAATTGACTCGGTTGTGCCAAAATTGGTCAAATGACCATTTCTTGTTTTATAAAATTAATCAATTAGGCTTGCACCACTTCTAAAAACATGGTTTCAACAAGAAATTGGTACTTAAAAACATGTTTTGAAAATCTTTTGTTTTGGTAAAAATGACCAATTCACAGTCGATTTGAACAAAACCCTGATTCAGCTCATCCTTACCCGTGGGATCGATTTTGGGAGAATCTATCCCAACCATTCAAATGTTCAATTGGCACTCCAAATTCACTCCCCACATCCACATAAACCTCATGAAACAATCCGTTTCGAATTCGGAGGTCATTCGGAAATTATACGAGAAAAAGGACGAAAATGTCCTTCAAGTCGCAAAAACCCTAATTACCTATCGAGCTCTCATCAGAATGCTATGAAAATTTACAGGGATGTTCTAAAACACCTCAAAATTCAAATGCAATACAAATGGGTTGATTCCAATCCAAATGTACACATGAAATAATGAACTGTCCTTTCCCTCATAAAAGGGCAATCTGGGCAATTTGGTCTTTACCAGGCCAATTCCTCACCAAATGATCAGCTATTCTAGTTAATCATTTGCATGGACATATGGTAGAAATAATTGGTAAAAATGGGGTGTCCACAAATACCTCCCTTTTTCCCCCCATTTTTCCCTCCACTTTTCCTTTCCCTCCATACCAAACATGTCCCAAATCTCTCTTCCCTCCACTTTTCCCTCCTCCCCTTTCCCTCCTCCCACTTTTCCCTCGTAACAAACATGGCATTAGAGATAATTAGGGTTACATATCCATCATTTTAGCATCATTTAGATTTGATTTCAAGCATGTTTTCATTATTTTTAGTTGCTGTCCAGAATTGTTTAATGAATTAGGGGCATGATTTAGGTCCACATTAACCCTAGTTTTAGGTTAGAATAACCTCTACATACAAGTATGATTAAGAGTAGTTTAGAAACCCTAGGTTATGAGAGGTTTCCAACCTCTCTAGGAGTCTTTTATTGTAAGAATTACAATCGTGCCAATTCCTACAATTTAATTAGAGTTCTAGTCTTGAGGGACTTCTTTTTCAAAGACATTGTTTTACAAATAAAAAAAAAAATTCAAAAGAATTTGTTTTCAAATAAAATTCTGTTTTCAAGTATTTTTTATCAAAATCAATTAAACTTTTTAAAAAAGAGTTGTTTTTATCAAATTGAATTTTTTGAAAGAGTTGTTTTCAAAATCAAATGCTTTTTGAATAAGGATCCTATTTTAAATAAAAGATATCTTTTGAAATAAAGAGTTTTACAATAAAACAAAGTCTCTCTAGAATAGAGTTTTAAATGAATTGGAATATTGAAAGATATGCCTTTAGATAATGATTTCCATGAATGTAGTTCCTTACAATAGGAAGATTCCTATGTATGTTTGAACTACATGGACTTTGAATCTTATTAAAAAACTAGTAAGATATGCGCTAACAGAGCTCAAGTCCGT
>JAESVK010000897.1:663995-695931 GCA_017140935.1 Hamamelis virginiana | reverse complement strand
TTTTATGATGCATATAGGACACTAATTACTTTTCGACAATTGCACCCAAAAATCCTTTTTTTTTTTTTGAAGAAAGATGAATTTTAGTTATAACATTACGTAGATGTAGGAATTAAAATTCTTGCGTTTTATGGAAATTGAGGTGTCAATGAAAGCTCCAAAGTTGCGGTGTTCATGTGGCGTAGAGCAATTCTAGAAGAGCGGGAGTGTTGTCGCGTCGGCCTTTAAATGAGAAAGAAGGAGAGGTAGTGCTGCTTGCACATATCCAAACAAGCACAGCAATATTTGTTCCCTATCCTTTTCAAGTTATTATAGTGGGCATTCGAAAAGGCATTCTGTTCTGTCTTACATCCAGATAGTCAATATCACCAATGCAAACCACCCAAATTATTAACTAGATTAAAACACAAATTTAATGGCAATAACTTAGAAGCACAGTTATTATTACATAGCACAGTTTCTTTTTTTTTTTTTTTTTTTTGTGTAAAAAGTCCCATAGCACAGTTACTAGGCAAAGATTGCAAAAACTTATAAGCACAGTTATTATTACATACAACTTCTTAGATAATTTATTTTCTTATATAGAAGATTTATAGAGAGGATCAGTTCCTGCAATCCGGATATTGTCTGAATCTTTTAACAAATCAAATGAAGTGAAAGAGTGTGGAGAGAGTACAACATCCATATCCATGCCAGCATTTTCAAAAAGACTTCTATTTGGTGTCACCTGCAAAGAACCAGAAAGAAAATTAACAAAGAGATAGCCATTAACCTCTGCATGTCCTTTTTAATAGTTATTTGTTCTTGTCTCTCATCTTCATTGTCAAAAGATTTTGAGAATTCTAGGAGAGGGACATACTCTCAGGAATAGAACATAAAGGGTTCTCTCTTATTGAGATGTATCATTAAACTAACCCAACAAATATATATATATATATATATATATATAGAGAGAGAGAGAGAGAGAGAGAATGGAATGCAAACTAGTTAGTGCAACTCTTGCAAGAGATAAGTAGAAGAATTGATACCAGGTCTTGGGCAAATTCTTAGTAGAGGCCAAACCAAATTTATGAGTTCCAGTCAAAAGAGAATTTTATGGGATTACATGAATACTTTGGTTTCAGAGAGAATGGATATAAACTCTTTTCCCTTTCTGAGATTTCTTATTTTGAGATATCAAACAATAATCAAATTTCTCAGGTATTATATTTTATCATATTCTAGAGGAATTCCAAAAATGGAAGTTAAATAACATCTAGATGCACACAAACAAACCAAATTATGGATGGTTTGGTATAAAAGCATCAATAAACCCATTGGATCCATGGCTAGGAAACACCCAAAAGCAAAGATTTGAGTTATCTTGATTACATTATCCATAGGGAGAGGAAAATTGAATGAGACATTGCCCACACATTAGGGCGCAAGGGATAAAGTGGATTAGTACTTTAAGAGTGTTGTATGATCAGTGCAAACGTAATAAATTATTGGAATAATTTTATATGCCATCTATGCTTTATGGTATGCAAAATGTAAGGCAGTCAAGAAACAACATTTTCATAGTACGAGTACTGATTAAATAAGAATGCTCAGGTGGATGGGTAGCAAGTTAAGAGAATGGTATTAGATTTATGAGAAAATAGAAGTAACACCAATTGAGGACAAGATGGAAGTTTGGATTAGATGGTATTGTCATTTGCAACTTAGATCAATGATTGTACCAGTAGGGAGTGATCTAGCTCAAAACTGAAGGAGAAAGAACAACATGGGGGAAGTACAACCAGAATGAGGGTCAAGAGTATTAGACATTCAAAAAAATTAGAATTCACTTGTGGAATCATTGTAAATTGGGAATCAGTGGTTTGCTAAGAGATGCCTCTGGTTCCATTTTATTCACTTTTTCTCAAGCCTTCTGAAGTTGGTAAAGCGAACAGGGCCCAGATAAGAACTCTCGTAGAGTAATAGGCAACTCAAAGGATGGGAAATCACATAGGCATTATTGAAGGTAATGGCTGAAACATCATCAAATGAATGAATGGAGGTTGACAATGTCCTTGGAATCTCTTGAATCTTCTTTAAGAGGCAGTTGACATCTCAAGGACCATAGACTGTTCCTCTGTGTGGTCATTGAGTGAAGCAAAATTTCTAGGCAAAGGGGGTTTCTTTCCTTGGACTTTTTTGAGATTATATTCCTCATTGATTGCATTGTCGTGAAAAGTAGTTTGCACTGTTGATGTTGATCCTGCTTTACTCTTTTTTTTTCATTCCAGTATTTCAAAGGATATTTGTTGTACTTAATTCACTCCTTTTTTTCCTTATTTATTTATTTATATATTTCGTTTCTCATAAGATTGTGACCAGACTCATGATGGCTTATTATTTTACAAAAGAAATGGCCCAAGATAGAGCACATTCACAGAAAAGATTCATGCAGTTCCCTGCTAGTCTGGATAAGGCTTTGTTGAGTTTAGTTATGGCTCAATAAATATCTTTGCACTATAAAGGTCAGAAAAATCTCAGCTTTACTGTTAAAAGGAAGATTAATCACAAATGTTTATTCACCTTAGGCTAAAAAAAAAAAGGCAAAAAAAAAGGAATTCCAAGTCCTCATCTTGGTCCAAGGGTTGCCGATTTATTTCATCATTTCAATATTTCTTTTTTTGCCAAGCAACAAGGTGTCCGAGCTGTTAGAGCCCGACTAATCCCCACTCCCCACACGAGGCCACCGCTCCATGGGGTCCTAACACCTGGGCTACTAGCCCTGGCTTGTGGTTGGCCAAGAGAGTTTGGCTGGTTTGGAAATTGGAACATCTGGGTTTACAGTTCATTCCTTTGTCGCCAGGCCAACTCTCATTGGCTACTTCATCATTTCAATTATTCATTATTTTTCGTCGTTCCTTTTGTGCATATCTATAGATCACGATAGATTATAAACAGATTTGAGCAACAAATACATGAAGGAAAAAAAAAAAAAAAAAACACAGAATAACTTTTTTATTTTTATTTTTTTGGTATTCGTAAATGAACAAAGTGAATTAAGTAGCATGAAAGTGAACTCTAGAAAGGGTACAACCACACTTAGATTTCAAAACAAATCCTTGCATGGATGCATGAAGACTTCTATATATTGACATGAACATGCTTTCCTATTCTTATAATTAAAAGTAAGGAAACAAAGATAGGTTGTGTACCTTCTTTGGCTCTTTGAAGGAATTCTCATCCATCACATTACTAGATGTGAGTATGGTCTTTGTTGACCCTGACAATTGAATGGAGTTTGGTTCTAATCCTTCTATAGAAATCTTAAGATTTACTACGTTGCTTCCAAAGTTTACAACCTGCCAAAAAAATATTTTCCCAAACGTGAAGACTAAAAAACGAAATCAGACACGAAACCAAATATATTCATTTTGGTGAACAATGAACAAGAGGCAAGTGATGCAATTACGTGATTTGGAATTATTTAATTGAACTGCAAGAACAGATCTAAAGGAGTAAAATCAGAGAAGTTGGAAACTATCTTCAAAATGATTCATCAATAGTGCTGTCATCTGTGTATGAGTATGAACGACAAGTGTTTCAATTTACACTTTGCATTGTCAAAATTTTCTCTTTTCTTCTTGTGTTCATTATTTTCTTTCAAATATATGCATCTCATAAACAGTGGTCCGTTTAGTTACCGAGAAGACAGGAAAAAAATTATAATCTTACAACTACCATTTGTCTGCCTTTTCTGGCAATTCGAGGGAGCATAAATGAGAATTCTAATAAAATAAATCCACAAGAGAAGGTAGACTAACACTTTATAATGAAAGAAAATTCAAGACAGCTTTGATATATTGAAACACGACAAAAATATAAAACAAGATTCATGTTGCTTATCCCAGATAGTTGGCAAGAGGTATTGTGAAAAATAAAAAAACAATGATCATGCAACCAAATTCTCAATACAAGGAGATGCTTCTAGAACACCTTCTCAATACAACACAGTACAGCTTAAATTCATATATTGTGTAGACCTAAATAAATTTTCCTACTTTCTGAAGGCCCATTGCATCAATCCATAACCTGAGTATCATTTAGATGTACATAAATAATAAGTATACATAAAAAAAAAAAAAAAAAGGATCAAACTAAACCAAGGTACACCCAAATAGTTGATCTTAATGGTAGCAAACTGGAAGAAGGAATAACATGTTCCTGTTCCTTTAAAAGTAGGTTAGATGGTACGCAATGAGCCACTGCTTCCAATGTCCAATATAGTTCATATTAGAAGGAAGTAATGCAATTAACAATATAATAGTCTCACTATCAATAAGAAGGTCATATTCCCAAGTTCTACTCAACAGTTTTTGGATCAAATAGATGCATTAGCAATACCTTCAGATACAAGGGCATTAATGTTACATAGTCATATAGTTCAGGTAAGAAAGTGTTTGGTGGTGTCCCGTGGTTGTAACATAAATTTATTTCTTTCCTATTATAAATTTTACATATACATTAATCATGGTTTTGCTGTTTGTATTCAGCATCCAAAATCCAATTTAGTTAGTAGCAAATATTTATTTTCAAATATTAAGAAATCCAAGCATGCATCTGCAAGTTAAACGAAACTGTGATCACGGAAACAAAATAAGTACATGAAAATATAAGTTAACATGAATTCATTTACTCGTACATATGTGTAGACACACACACACAGAGACACACACAAATCCACATACATAAATGGGCAACTTATTGCTTAATATAGTGAAATATATGAACTTGTAAATGATGAGTTGGCAGGGAAAAAAAAGAATGCCAACAATTATTTCAGGATCATGCATATTAAGATTCAAAATCAAGACCTTTATTCTTAGGTAATCCTTGTTATCCTCTGAGTTTTGCCAAGTAATGGCAGAGGCAACAATTGAAGTTGAGTTATTCATTTTAAGTGTCGTGTTGAGCAGAGTAGCTCCACTTGATTCTGTAAAAAATTGCTGCATCCAGTAGCTTGGAGTTCCATACAGCTGTGAGGAGTCGAAAACAATTGCATCTGGGTTCCACCTTAAGGACAGAAGGTCATCCAATTTTCAAATACTCATTACAGAATCAAAACAATGAGAAATATTTTTGAAGAAAACGAATGAGAAAGTTACCGCTTGTCATTGGCATTCACAAAAAGTGGTGCATAGCTTGCCATCTCAACAATATCACTGCATTGAAGGAGAAAATGAAAGTCCTAAATAACCTAAGCTTCCATAGTTATATTAAAAATACAAAAATTGGGACATAAAAGAAGCTCTGGATTCTCCTTTGAAATTTATTACTCATTGCTTACATTATTTTTCTAAGCACATTAGTCACATTATTGGTAATGGTACTAGTATTCTTTTTTGGCAATGCCCTTGGGTTGGTAAAACTTATTTATATTCTTTGTTCCCTTGGCCTTTTCGAGCAGTTAGATATCACATCTCCTGTATCTCATGTATGTGTAATCAAATTCTCTTGTTTGGAACTTTAGTTTTTTTAAGAAATCTTAATGACCATGATATTTTAGGATTTGCCCAACCTCTTGCGGCTATTAAGGAGCTGTACATGTATCCTTCCCACAAAGATAAAAGGTGTTGGATGCTCGAATCCAATGGTTCTTCCCATGCAAATCTTGTGCACAATTCAAATTCCTTTAGAATTCCTTTTTTTTTTTTTTCTTTTTTTTCTTTTAATTCAGGAATTTTAGTAAATTAACATAAATTTTTAGATAAATATATTCATCCTCTTTTGGTCATATAGTGAATTAATAACATGAGGATGCAGTCTTTCAATTGTTATCGAAAAGGGTTCACACATTAGGTTTAAAATCCGAGTGTGTTGTGATGTTTTTGACATTATGGATTCACAATGAAAGGATGGTTCTATTAGTACTCAACCACTTTTTCTATGGAAACAATTATGCATAATAGAAGGCTCACATAAGAGCCTTTCTAAAATCCCAAGATGAGAGGGTTCGAATGTTCATAGAGAGATTTGACAATTCCGGCCATGACAGCTGGTTAGCAAACCTTAGAATTGTTAAGTTTCCAACCTAAAAGCTTAAGCTTGTAGGTGCAGGCTCAATACAGGTCTATGAAGCTATAGCAAGCCTTTTATTAGTTTAGGCGATGTGGGATATAGTATATTCTATTCTTCTACACTCCCCCTCACGTGCGCACTCGTTTGGGCCTCGTCACGTGGATAACCAGTGCTCTGATACGATGTTAAGTTTGCAACCTAAAAGTTTACTTGTAGGTGGAGGGCCCATACAAGTATATGAAGCTATAACAAGCCTTTTATTTAGGCAGTGTGGGATAGAGTGGTTTATATTCTTCTACAGGAAGAATTTGGGAATCAATGGACTAAAGATGATTATGGTCAATGTGGTTGGGATTCTAAGAGACTTGGTGAAATTTTTAGTGCTATAATCCTTGATAAGTTTCATAGAATTTCCACACATGAGACTTCCAAAGAAGTATGGGATATACTGAACTCACACATGAGGGAATTGTGAAGCGAAGTCCCACATTGCCAAGATATGAAAGTAATGTGCTGTATATAAGTGTGAGGGCACCCTCACCTCTTGAGCTAGCTTTTGGGGTTGATTTCTACCCAAGGTAAGGTGCGTGTAAGGTGCGTGAGGGCACCCTCACCTCTTGACCGTGTAACATGATATCAGAGCCAAAATACCGAAGGATGGGTAAGGTGTGTGTTCCTCGCCTGCATGCTGCAGGTGCTACAGAGTGAGCACGTTGTGCGTGAGGGAGGGTGTGAAGCGAAGTTTCACATCGCCTAGGTAAGAAAATAATGTGCTATAAGCATGAGGGCAGCCTCACCTTTTGAGCCACTTTTTTAGGGTGAGTTCTACCTGAGACCGTGTAACATGGTATCAAAGCCGGCATATCGAGGGATGGGTAGGGTGCATGTCCCTGGCTTGCATGCAACAGGTGCTACAATAGTATTGCTCTAAAACCTTCAAGTGAAGAGTCTGTAGAGTTTGATAATGAAACTTTTGGTGAGGAAGACAACTCTTTTTGCAAAAAATTTCAAGAAGTTCCTAAGGATTAGAAAAAGAAATAACTTAAAATAAGGAACTATGAAGAAGTCTAGACTTTATTGAGATATAGATTTGAGTAGGGGTATATTTGTAATTTTACCTATTCTTTTCTATTATAAATAAAGGAGATGACTTAACTTTTAGGCATCTAATTTTCGTCTCTAATTATTCTCTATTATTATTCAACTTATATTTCTTCTTGATATCAGAGCAGGATTCTAATCCTAACCCTAACCTAAAGCGAAACTCAAGATTAACAAAAGCAAAAAGTAACTCCATGGCTGATGCTTTTACCTAGGTGCAAAAGGCACCACACAGGAACACCCACACCAGATCCAACCCCATCATCCCACCATACGCCTCATCACACAGAAGCAGCCCCCTTTAACCTCACCTTCTCTCCCACAGACAACAACTACCACCGCCAGTGCAAGGCCTGCTAGTTATGTCTGACCACCACTAAACCTCTGATGCACCACCAGAGAGCATCAGCGAGGGTTAATGGACTCCGGCAAGCTTGCTTCGATGACCAGTAGTCTCATACGACCTTCTCCATGCTTCTAGCCATCTGTTATCTCTGCCGACAGTAAATTTTCTCCATTTTTATTCAGTTCTTTCTCTCCAACACCGAGAATGGATTCTACGAGACTTTCGGCCTGCTTAAACCTCTTATTTTTCTCTCTATAAGTATTTATTCCAGCTATTTGAAGGCTGCAATGTCCTCTTCCATCCATGTTTAGTGAGATTTTCTTCTGTTTTGGTCACATTTATGCTTTATTCTAGGGTTCTTGCCCAACGGATTACTAGTGAAAATTTGGATGGCAATAATTTTCTTTTCTGGTCTCGTAGAGTGAAATTATATTTAGGCCGTTGTAGTAAACTTGGACTCTTGCCTGGTGCAACTACTAAACCCGATCCCAAGTATGCAACTTTTCCACAGTGGGAAATTGATAATTATACCGTGTTGGGTTGGTTGTTTAATTCTATGGAGCCACAGATTTATCAAATGTTTATGTATCGCAAGGCAGTTTTTGATTTGTGGACTGTTCTCTCTCTGAGATGTATGCATATCATCATAATGACTATCGAATTTGTTTTATCAGGATATTTTTCGTGCTACTCAGGATGACAAATCCGTTGCCAAATACTTTGGTTATCTTCAGATTCGGTGGAAGGAATTGAGTGACTATGAATCCCTTTTTTAACTTCCATCTGCTGCTGCTACTATTACTCTTAAAAGACGGCATGTAAGCTGATGATGCTGTATAGGACTTCACTTAGAAATGCCGCCCCTACCACACAGATATTGGCCATGATACCACCACCTCCTCTTTGTACGATTTATACTACTATTGTCAGTGAGGAGCATCAGCGCTCTCTTTGATCTACCCTCTAGAAGGGTCTGATCATAATGCCTTAGCTACTCAGTCTAGATTCTTTCCCACTCAGGGCCATGGTGGTTCTGATCATAGTCGTGGACGAGGTCATAATAGAGGCCGTGGGCAAGCTAACTTACTCTATACTCACTATGGTGGGATCAATCATGATGTTGCTCATAGTTTTTGATTACATGGCTTCCCTTTATGCCAATCTTTTAGCCCATTCTGTTACTACTGAGCCCACTCGAGCCTCTTCGGAGATAACATCGGGTTTTGACTTGAGTCAGTCGCGAGCACATATTGATGCATTGGTTAGTGAGTGATTGGCTGCTCGTTTGCCTTCGTCTTCATCCTATTAGACAGATTCAGCAGCTCAAACTAAGATGGTTACTCATTTCCCTCATGGCGCTACTTAGTGTGAGCTGTACATAATATTGTGATAGCGAGAGTGCCATTCAAATTGCCCACAACACAGTCTTTCATGAGCGTACCAAACATATTGAGATCGACTGTCATTTTATCCGTCAGCATGTTCAAGCTGGGACTATTAAGCTTTTTCATGTTTCCTCCGCTCTCCGCTTGCCGATTTCTTTACTAAGACTCACACATCTGCTCGGTTTCGTTTCTTACTTGACAAACTCTCGATGCTCTCTACGCTAGCATCATGAGTTTGAGGGGGGGTGTGAGCTGTACATAATATTTGGCTATATTTTACTTTCCATAATTTATTAGTTTCCATGTATTAAGAGTTTCTATGTTTCTTAGGTTGCTATATTTTGTAGAGTTGACCTTCCATAATTTTGTAATAACTTCTCTATAAATTCTAGGTTTGTAATCATATTGAATACACTTTTTGAATAAGAGATTGTTCTTTGCTCTTAAAGATAGTTTTCACTTAGGACCATTCCACAAGTACATCTTTTGCTTTTTCAGTGATACCATCTAACTTAATGCCCTCGTGGGTTATTGATTCCAATGCTTCCGATCATATGACTAGTAAGTCTTCTCTATTTTTAACCTCTGTTAGTCCTCTTTTACTAGTTTCATTTGTTTAGCTAATGGCTCTCCTACTCCTGTTACTAGTATTGGCTCTATTTCTTCATCGTATCACATATTCCTTTCTTCTATTCTTTTAGTTCCCAAACTTACTACTAATTTACTTTTTGTTAGTCGTCTTACTAAATCTCTCAACTGCTCTATAACATTTTTTTTCCACTTATTGTGTTTTTCAAAATCTAACTTCAAGGAACATTTTTGATAAGGGATATAAGCAGAATGGACTTTACTTTTTGGCAAGAAGAAACCAGCTCTCTCATTCAAGTCTTTCTGTTTCTGTTTTATCTTCTTTGAATAAACCTCTATTTAATTTTGATACATTGTCTTTGTGGCATGCACGCCTTCATCATGTCAATTTTCTATAATTATATTTTCTGTTTCCAGAATTTAAAACTGCTTGCAATAACAAACTCATTTTAAATATGTCACTTGTGAATTATCTAAGCATGTTCGCATTTCTTATATTTCTCATATTAATTGTTGCCCTAGTTTGTTTGATCTTGTTCACACTGTTTTTGAGGCCCTTCATCCATCACTTCTTTTAAGTGGTACATTTATTATATCACTTTTATTGATAACTATCCATGGATTACATGGATTTATCTTTTGAAGTCTCGCACTGAGGTTTTACCCACATTCTCCAATTTTGTTAAAATGGTTCAGACCCAATTTAATCATACTACTAAAGTCATTAGTTCTGATAATGAGGAAGAGTATGCTTTCATTCCTATTCAACAGTACTTACATAAAATGGGTTTGTTATAGCAACTCACTTGTTCCTACACCCCAAAACAAAATGGTGTTGCTGAACGTCGAAATAGACAATTAATGAATGTCTCTCGGTGTTTACTTCGAGGAATGAATGTCCCTAAGCATTTTTGGAGTATGGCTTTTCTTATTGCTAAATATTTTATTAGCTGTGTGTTTACTTGCTCTCGACATGGCCAAATTCCCTTGAGTCTCGTTAAACCTAATGTGCCTCTATTCCTATCAAGCCTTGCATATTCGGGTGCTCATCTTATTTTTAAGATCGGCGTCCCAGTCATACTAAGCTAGATGACAAATCAATTCGATGTCTTTTCTTAGGTTATTCATCTCAATCTAAGGAGTATCGTTGCTATGATCCTATGTCCCTTCGTATCTTTCTTTCCATGGATATTACTTTCTTTGAGGATGCTCCTTTCTTTTTTTCTTCCTCTCTATCCTCTATCATGATCTCTTTTGTGCCTGGGATTCTTTAGACCTATATTGAATTAATAACGCTGGTAAATATTCCTCCATCATAATTAACCTCCTTTTAGCTCATCTTTCTTTCCATCATAATAACGCTGGTAAATACCTTTTTTCATATATATATATATAAAGTAATGATCCTGTCAGCATTTGCAAATGCTTACTTTAATAAAGTCAGCAAACACTCCATGGACGAGATCTAACGGCCATGGAACATTTGCTGACAGGATCATTTCACTATATATATTGTCAGTAAAATGAAGCATTAGCCAAGCATTTAGTTTACTAGATTCTAAACTGGTGAAATATTCTACACTCCTAAAGGAGATGTGGTAATGGAATCTCAAATACCTCCCACTTGTTCAAACAAACAATATGATTATAATCAATATAACATGCCTAATAATCTAAAATTTATGAACTTATCGGTCACACATGGAGAAACATGTCAGACAAGTTTACATAGAAAGCTGGACATGCTGAAACACATGCAATAGAATGTCATTTACAAGTGAGTTAACATTTCTAAAATTTATAGTTTAAAGTTACACTATTTACAATTATTTAAAAAAAAAGAAAAGAAAAGAAAAGAAAAACTCTTCGTATTATCTTTAAACATTTCTAACCAAAAAGGACAATTTTGAAACACAAAAATTATGAAGGAAAAAAAAAAAAAAAATAGTTTATGAAATTTGTCATGTTTTGGATGTTTTAAACACGACCATGAAAACAATATTAAAATGAATATTTAGATTAGTTTGAAATTAATAAAAAAAAAAATGTATACATCTTCATGCATTTTCACACGCATTGCAAAAAGTATAACACGAGTTCATAGAAAAACACAGCAAACCTGTTTCTTTCTAGCCCAATAAGGAATCCAGCTTCAGCCAGTGCTGCTAACAGACTTCCTGTCCCAGCATCTTTTCCAGTCACAGCATACTCGCTCACAAAAGCCTGAAAAGTGGTCAGTGACAGGACTATTCACAATCATTCATGCAGAATCAAATTTTTATACCATAGAAGGCACATCATCGTACCTTTGGACCATTGCGTGATGTATGATCAAATTGACGAGCCATAGAAAACAAGTTGTTTGCAGATGTGTAAATCTATTTAGAAAATAAAAGAGTAAGACAAAGGTTGTTGCCATATCATCTGACCATTGATCTAACACATTCATCTTATAATATTAAATAAATAAAGGAATTTCCAATTTGAAATGTATTGCAAATGCTAATGTTAAGAATTTTACATGAAAATCGTAGAATTCGGCGGGGTGATCCAACTGACGGGAAGACCCATCACAATTTGTAATCATTTTGATGTCTGGATAGGCACGTTTTATAGCATAATAGAACTTGAGGTAATTTCCTGGTCATGAAACAATTAAGAGTCAGTCTCAAATAAATTTAAGCAAGCGCTTTCAGAATATGTGGTGCAATATTTATGGAATATTTAGAAGTGCATGTTTGTTTGTAAGGAATGCCACTTTTTGCCATCCATTATCCAATTGACTTGGTTATCGAGATACTATCTTACTACGCAACTTTCTTGGAAATCACATTTGAAACAATTCCAAAATAAAAATAAAAATAAAAGTTCACATTACAAAAAGACCATTTTAGAGGTTGGAAGGAAAGCATTTCCTATTTACATTCTATAGAACTACAGTTTCACTGGCTTGGTGATCATGATTGCCCCCTGAGATGCAAATAACATACAAAAATTTGATTGAAATTTTAAAAAATTAAGAATAGGATTATTTATTATGAAAATCTACAAATTAGGATGATGTGATTAAATTTTAATAACAAATTTTCTTTTAATATAGTGTTTTTAAATACCAGAAGATGCTTCCTAAAACAGTTTATCCTTTTGCTTAACGCTATATATCTGCTATTTATCAATTACCAAACTATTTAAAGAAGCTAAAAAGTTCTATTTCCAAGGGGAAAATAACACCCCCCCCCCCAAAAAAAAAAAAAATAAATAAATAAAAACCTCAATAAAATTCTTCAACCAGAAAACCCACAAAATTATTTGTCCATACAAAATACCCATAAAATAAAATATTCAATCTGAATAATCCATTTCCTCAATCACCATCAGTTGCTCTTCAAAAGAAGTTTCTCTCATAGACCATAGAAGCATGACCAAACTGGGCAAGATACATAGAGTGTCATATAACATACATATTTCAAAGATCAGTGTCCATCATTTGATAGGCCCCATTTAGGGCTGCAATTGAACCAAGCCGTTCGTGAGCTATTCGCGAACACATTCGATAAGGGCTCGTTCGAGTTCGTTCATTTATTAAACAAGTCAAGCTCAAGCCTGGAGTTTAAGCTTGTTTAATAAACAAGCCAAGCTCAGCATATCTAGGCTCGGCTTATTTGTGTTCATGATCAAGGCTCACGAACAGGTTTGTGAACAGGCTTGCATATGTTTTTCATTTATTTTATTTTAAATACTTTTTAAGAATATTTTAAGCATACTTTTAGCATATTACAATATTTTTATGAACTCTTGACTTTTAACCTTGGTTACTAGGCATATCCCATGGTTAAAGTAATGGATTAATAATAAACTAATAAAAAGATCAGAACTGAAATCTGATTGCGGGAGGAGAGGTGTGATAATATGTGTGTTGTCACATTTTTGCTTAAAATGTAGTAGCATTTATTGTTAATTTGTCCCACATCGGAAGTGTATTGAAGAAGGGTGAGGCAAGGCAGGGTATAAGAGTTAAGTGAAAGGACGGCCCCAGCTTATCTACTCTGTTTCCTTTTCTTAAGCGAGCCGAGCCGAGCCAAATACAAGCTTTTCATATCAGTAATGAGCCAAGCTCAAACACAACTTTAATGGCTTGACACGAGCTCGAGCCGAGCTTGAACATTCAGATTTTTGTTTGAGTCAAGTTCGGCTTGGCTTGGCTTGGCTCAATTGCACCCCTAGCCCCATTTAAGAGGCCAAATGCAGCTAAAAATAGTAGGAATGAATGATTTCAGTCATTTAATTTATTTCAAATTTATTGAATGGTAGGAATCCTTTTAACAGTGTCTTGAGGGGGGAAAAAAACAAGCATGCAAATCAGATGATTAAGCTTATATTGTCATGCTGAAAATATTATTACTCTGAAATTTTGCACAATTGGACTCTTTAAGCATGCCATATGGATGGTCATATTTAACTTGAGTGACGTCATACTCCTTCATCATAGCAAAGCAAATCCCATTTAGATGGAGTTAAGATTTTGTTCCCTGTTTTTTTGGATTAAAGAATTTTCTTTTGGAGGTTTTATGGTATTTATCCCAATTTCCACTATGTTGCCTTCAGCAAGTATTGGTTGACCCTTTACCTCTTGGCATGCATCACTAGGTGATTGTTTTAAAATTCAAAAATTGCTTTCTAAAAGAGGACCATTAAATAAAAGTAATTTTGAAAAATAAAACTGATTTAAAATGAAGATACCTCTTAGTATCGCAAGGACATACGACGTATCCTTTATTGAACTTTTATTTTAGAAAATTGTCAAGAATGAAAGTAATTTAACAACAATAACACCAACAACAACAATAATGAAGATTTTCTCACCCTAACCAATATAGAATCAACAAAACAAATCTAGTTCAGCCATTCTAACA
This sequence comes from Hamamelis virginiana, assembly GCA_017140935.1. Taxonomy (NCBI): domain Eukaryota; kingdom Viridiplantae; phylum Streptophyta; class Magnoliopsida; order Saxifragales; family Hamamelidaceae; genus Hamamelis; species Hamamelis virginiana. Next base: position 681,544 of record JAESVK010000897.1, on the reverse strand, counting down.
TTTTAAAAGTAAAAAATTTCAATTAAAAGTGAAATATTATGTCTCTACATAACAATTCAACACGTGTTCTACATAATCCTATTCTCCTTTGACACCTTCAACTCGTAATATTAGACATCTCGTGAACAAATTTATCATTCATATTCTTTCAAGACAATCTAAATTAATACTCCCTTATTTTATTTCCTTCAGGGAGCAAATCTACATTTTAGCACACGTTCAATAAAATCTCTCTTACTAATTGTTTCAGAAAGTCTAAATTTGTAATGATTTCACTACATTCTCAGGACTACTTCAGTAATTTATGCTGTGTCTTCATAGTTTCCACACTCCTCATGAGCTCACTCCAAATGTGATTCCATCAAATCTGGAATCACTAGATTTGTCAACTAATAATATTATCTTCAAAATTAGTAGAAGTAGCAAAGCTACTAAATTTTCAACATTATATACTCTCAAAAGGGTGCATCTCCTCTCAGGTTAGGGCCTCTCCTGTTTGTCCAGGGAGCAACAAACAGCAGGCATGATCACAGTACAGAGGGGGCTGCAATCAACTTGGGTTTAAAAAACAGAGAAAAAATACAGGTATTTGAGCATTTCATTGCTCTGCATTTTAGGTGAAATGATAGAAGCAACCACCCATCTGTGATTGCTCAGCACTCAGCAAACAAACCGGAGAGCAGCTATACTCCAATCTATAAATCAAACCATAACCTTGTGCAGGAACATATCAACATTTGAACTTTGCACAGAAATAGTCATATATGCTCTATATTTTTCATCACTATATACCACCCATTCCATTTTAACCACATAATCAAATAAAAAGCATGATAAAAAAAACTATGTATACCTCGGTAATTCTTTTTCCCGCAATCCTCATTCCCAATAGCAACATATCTCAAGTCAAAAGGTTCTGGGTGTCCCATTGCAGCTCGAACAGAACCCCATTTAGAATCAGGATCTCCTCTTGCAAACTCAATACCATCAAGAGCTTCCTGCATACAAGAAATACAAGAAAGACATGACTCAATTATTACCACCTTCCACATTGTATTGGTAAGGCTGGACTTTTGCAGGATGATCAGGACATTGAGTTTGTGACATGAATTTATTGGTTTTTATATGTGCCAGTCCAGTAACAATAATGAAAGAATTAGCAAGTTAGCATATCCTGGCATCAAAATTACAGAAAAATAAAAATAAAAAATAAAAAAATTCATAAACACCAGAGCAGACATATTGTCAGCACACCTCTACTCATTTAGTCATTTATGTTCAAGATTTCACTTAATAACATAAAAAGAGTGTGTGTTAAAATGAGTCAACACAATTTTTGAACTCCTCATTAGGAGCTCATCACTGCAAAAAGTCAAGTTCAATATTTATATAAGCTCCATATACGAATAGAATGTGGTTTTTGCAATGAAAAATGGTAATAGAAGCTTCTTTTAAAAAATGTATTACAAGCTGACAAAGCATTACATTAGACCATGGTAGGAAGACATATTTTCTTTCAAACACAAAATTGCCCCTGCATCCCATCCACCCTAAAGAGGTGGAACCAAATATTTATTTTTTTCAACCTAGGTCATAATGTAAAAAAGCTAACATGTTAAAAACTTAGGGGTGTCCTATTAAACTAGATCAGACCTTCAAATCTCTAGAAAGGCCATCCCCCGCCCCCTAATTTTTCCCCTGCCATTCAGCCATGGACTGAAGAGACACTGTTTATAAACAGATTTCTGTTGTCACTCTTTGTCAGGAGGTGAACTCCCAATCTCCTTTGCCATCGACTAAGATAAGGGTCATTGATTGGTGGGAAGGAATCAAGTCCACATGAATTTGATATCCTAAGAGTCAAATGTTTAAAACTATTGCCATTTGAATACCTTAAAAAAATATATAGGTACCTGGCACTTATCAGATGCATGATTGGATCTTGCTTCAGTTTCATTAGTAACATATCAAATTAAAATTAATTTTTTGTAATATTTTATTAATAAAATCCTCAATCAATGGTCACATTAATATGAACAGCAAAAATAAAAACGTACTTGCACAAAAGGTAAGACACTGGAAGTTGATACTTGATCATTATGGCTGATTCCTGTAAAATAAATAAAGGGAAAAAACCAAGAAAAATGCATCAATGACACAGATTAGAAAAGGAAAAAAAAACAAAAAAAAACAGCTCACACACAAACAAACCAAGGAGACTAAGGATGTGCAAAGTACCATTGTTGAAAACCCATATTGGTAATGTACCAAGGTCCTCTGCAAGCTGCAGCAACAAATATTTATATATAATAATCTACATATGCAGCATATCATGGAAGCTCCTCAAATTACTAAGAACTCTGCACAACACTGAACTCAATAAAAAGTAGGAGACCTACTCGAAGAAACTCAAAATACCCAAGTCCATCATCAGTCCAGTACATCCAAACATCACCAAAGTGTCCAGGTCTTTCCTCCCAGGATCCAATGGTTTCCTTCCAGCGAAATGCATTCCTTAACCATTCACCTTCAACAAAACAGCCACCTAATGCAATATAAAAATAGAAATCATATTGACTGCATTCGTTAAGTTGAAACTTGTAGGCCACAAGAAACAAGCCAGTAAACAGAGGCAGAAAAAGGGAACATAATGCAGTGGATATGAGAAATTTTTCTATCCAATTTCATTAGCCAAACATTTCATAAAGGTAGCCCAACTTCTGAACACCTATTTCAGAAATATAACATTATTTTACAATTTTCAATCCTAAAAAGCATTCCAAAGTCTGCGAACATGATTGACAGCAAGAAGAGGGCAACTTAAAATCTATTTTAGGGTTGATTCTAGTGATCTGACTTTACTAAAAATAGGACATACGTGATTGACATTACAAAAAAATTAGCACTACTTCCAGACAAGATATCTTTTTAGAATCCGTACTTCAGATACATGTAAGCATAAAGTGGAATACGGCTTTCATAACACACCAGATTTCTAACAAATGGTTGGTAAAAGGCTAAAACTCATTCCTCTGATTATGAAAACAAAACAAAACAAAACAGACAAGTGATTGAAGCCATCAATGACTTTTTTATGGATTCCAGGAAGGACCAAATCCCACAGCATGAAAATTCATCAAATTCATGACAACTGTTCAGCATAATTACTGAAACCACATAAGCTTTAAATAGGTCAATGAACTGCCATGGTTCGTCACAGTCCAGAAACTGATGTCAAATGCAGAAGATAATTCACATAATTTGGATGCATGACTAGATATACTCTCCAAAAATTAGGAACAATGTTAAAACTTACAAGCACTCCATTGTTATAACATGAAATAAATATAGTCCTTTATTTAACTTTTAATCAAGAAAAAAATGAATAAGTTCGTAAAAGAAGAAAACAACTTAAATATATCAGGAGGCCGATGCTCAAGTTTACCACAATCGAGCTTCTACATCATAATTTCAATTATTTTTCCTCATTGAACTCCTTAAAAGTTCTTATTACATTAAATAGCTTGCTTCCTCTATTTTTTTCACTCAAAAGGCAAACACTATGCCATGATGGTATTGATGCTTTTAAATAATTCAGGGATCACAAAATATGACGTTTAATTGGATAGTTAGGGATGAAGATTAGGTACTTGGAATGTAGATCGAAGAATTTGATCTATGTTTCAATATTTTGCTATTTTTCAAGTATTGGTGATGTAGCCACCCGAGGGGAGCCGGCATTGCAGCTGCCAGCTAGGCTTGCATATCTCATTTTATGCTACTTAGTCTTTTGGACTGTTATTTTCAATTATGACAGAATGGTCAGTTTAAATTCTCTTCTACAGTTATTTAGTTAGTTAGTTAGAATTTCAAGAAGAATATAAATAGTGGTTTGTTAGAGATTGTTTTGGTTTTGATGTGTTTTTCGTTTGAGCACAGATCTGGAAAAGAGCTTTTTCTCCGTTTTCCTTCAGTTTCTGTAATTCCAGCAAGTTGCCTTCAATGAGAATGCAATTTTCTCTCATCTTCTCTTGATTTGAATCTGGATCTCCATCAATTGATTTGACATATACAGTTATATTATTGCTAAATTCAGGGTTTGCCTGGACAATCTTTTATAGTTCTTCTGGACTTGAACTGCCTCTTTTTATGGTTCAGTGAAACCAGTCAGGTGTTAAAACATTGGATAGGATAAAGATAGCAGTGTACACACAATCTGCCTCTTATTAAAGCAATTAAATTATGATGCCAGTTCACAACAGAAAATACTGATAAAACTAACTAAAGAAATGTGGACATAACTGAATTCAAACATCGCTTTGCAACAATTATCGGGCGTATAGCTCTTCATTGAGTTAGAAAAGAATATCAATGTAGAAGAAAAGATTAAATAAACAACAGAAAGGCCTTAAAATTGTTGTTGTGATATTTCCAGAATTTGTGCAATTTGACAATGCAGGCTTGGAGCATGTCAACCAAAACATCACAGAGTGCAGCATATATTATGTATGGATGTCATTTAGAGATGATGTGTCTACAGAAAAATATTCCAGATAACAAATTTATTCCGAAACAGTAAATCAAAATCCAAATTAAGTTGTTAACTATCAACAGTAAAAAATTCAAGTATACCAGGAAATCTGATGAATCGAGGTTTTAAATCTGCAAGCATCTCAACAAGCTCATTTCGAAAACCATGTCCCTGTTCCAAATAATGATAGAAGAAATGCCTATAAGACACATAAGAAAATAAATGTTCCTAACCTAAAGGCATTACTAGCAACTATTTGTGAACATAGAGATTGCACACTGACAAATGAGTAAACACATAGTTTTACATTTCTTTAGCTACCACAAATGATATTAAATGTGAAGTGACCAAATTTTAATAGTTATCAAAGTTAAAAACCCCACTACTATACCTGATTGGAATCATAAATCACATTTTTGGCGTTGCTTTAAACCCCATTTTGTTGCATATTACAGTTCAAGTCATGTACTTTTGGCGCAATTTACTCTTAATGTTGTTTTTGTGATTAGGCTTCAAATAAGAGCTCGAAAGACCCTTCTTGGCATTAAAGATTTGTTTTGGAATTTTGAGCGTCATGAAAACTTAATTGAGGAAGTTTAGAAGCATAAAGAATGGAATTAGGGCAGCTTTGTTCCTTTACTACCAGTAGTAGGAGTACCTACCACCGGTAGTAGGAATTTTTCAGCAAAAGCAATCGAAGGTTCAGTAGGCTCACCAACCGGTAGTATGGTGCACTACTACCGGTATTAGGACCTTGTGCCAAACACTTTTATGCACTATTACCAGTAGGGCATTTAGGTCTTTTCACTCCCAATATTGTAACCCTAAGGGAGGGGTATAAATAGCACATTTCTAGCTGGGAGAAGGGATCCTTAACCTTCTTCTCTCTTTTCTATTTGTTTTGTTAGCTAGGGTTAGAATAGTTGAATGCTCTTCTTCCATTTTCTTTAGTTAAGGTTTTTAAAGTTCATTTCTATTTAGTTGTTATTTGCTTTCATTAGCTTAGATTTGTAAGATTTTTTATTTCAATATTATTTTCATTTGGTATTTATTACTAGAACCCTAGATCTACTTTCTCTCTCATCTTTACTTTCATCTATTTGCATTAATGGCTAGCTAAACACCCAATGTTGGGTTCAAAGGTGGATTTCCACTCCGTATCAAAGTTAAATGGTCTTCTCATTTATTTTGTGCATTGAATTCTTGTGGAATGATGATAAATGCTCTCCAAACCTTTAAATCCTCTTGGTTTTGCATCTCTTGACTACTTGTAGACAAGCTTTGGCATGGCACAAGTAGTGCTTGACTTTAAATGCACTCCAAGTGTTTGCTAAAATGCATAGGAGAGTATTTGTCATCATTTTACCTTAGCTCACTATATTTTCAAGCTTGTATTGACAAACCCACAGATCAAAACCATTCCTCAATGGGTTCTTGATTGAGTTATTTTATAGAGAGGCCATAAACCCTAGGTATGGATGGAATGAAACCCTAGAACTCAACCTTTGCATTTTATTAGTTTTACAACTTTTGTCTTGACATTGTTTAGATACTCTACCCTCTCTACACACAACCTACCATTGATTTTACACCTTTTTCCTATTCTTTGGGTATCACTACCTAAGGATTCTCCTTAACCTTTACATCCAATCCTTGTAGAGATGACCATGGGACTCCCATGTATTATTATGCTCAAAGACAATTGATCTTACGCTTGGGATATCAATAAAACTCCAAACGACAAGCAATACCTTTTAATTTTGGTTCAAACTTTTAAGTCTCGAGTAAATGAATTGACCCAAAGTCAAATGAGCTGTATGCACACTGATTTGCACCCCTGAATTTGTCACACCAGATTGTATTCGTTGTGATGACTATATATACAAGTGGCAACTTTGGTGGCTGAGGAAAATGAGCCCAGCTACTCCTACACCTTACAACTCTCTAAGTTGAAGGTTCCAGCTCAAGTGAAGTGGGGTTAGGATAGTTCTAGGGTTCAAATCAGAGAGAGAGAGAGAGAGAGATTTTGCAAAAATGATGATAAAAGAAGCAACTTCCATTATTTGATGTGCAAAAATTTGTTCAAAGTCACATGGTGTTGACCTGTTTATCAAAACAAAAAAAAAAAAAAAAAAAAAAAAAAACAAAACAAAAATTTCACATGGCAATGACTTGGATTAGGCCCTTTTGAACACTATTTTAATAAGGTAAATATCAATCTTGACTTAATCTCAACCACTCCTTGTATTTGACATTTTTAATGCATATCTCAATTCTACGTATTTTTATTTTAATCTTAGAAAGGTAATTGAAGACCACCATTGTGAGATCCTTCATATAAAAATAAAAATAAAGATCAAATTACAGAAAACACCCTTAATGTTTGAGTCAGGTTTCAAAATGGCGCCTATACTATAGAACGCGTCAAAATGGACCCTCAAGTATTGGTCAATTTCACTTTTATCCTCACCGTCATTATGTCGTTTACAAAATTGACGGAAAAATAGTACGTGCCATGCATGTGCATTGTTTAATGTTAAGATTGCCGAAAATACCCTTATATTGGTGAAGTACCAATTGTGCCCTTCATTTCTTCTTGACAATGACAATTTTACCCCCTCACATGCTTTTAAGACAAGTTTACCTACTTGATTATTAGGCATTTCAAGTAAGGATAAAGTTGGTATTTTGTATTTTATTTTTTCCAACTTACTATTTTGATTAAAAATATGAATATAATATTAATTTTATATTCAACCAGCCACAAAGGTAACTTTATAAATTTAATATTCTCCGTTAACAATGTTAATGGCCACAAGTCTCTTTATACTTCACGGACAATGTTAGGAATTTTAGATTGGTTTATTCTTATGTGTGTTATTTGCTATGTAACTTGGTTTGTTAAAGTCCTCATCCACAAGCTTAATTTATGAATATTATCAAGGTTGCAAGCTCTCAAGTCACAAAGCATCTTGAATCCTCAAATATAGGATGGTTAGTGACTTTGAGACCAAGTATTTTCCCCATATGTGATTAGTTTAAGTATAGTTTGATTTTAAGTCACGAGAGAGTGTTTTAAATATGATTTTTAAGGTGTATGAGTGTTTGGTTCAATCCAAAACACATGTAGCTCGATCCTATATGTTTGCAGAAAGTTATATGCATCTGCAAGCAACTTGGATCAATCCAAGGTTCAGCACAATCAATCCAAGTCGCCTACAGAAGTGTAGTTTTTCACCTGTAAGCATTCTCAATCGATACAACTTCTGGCTGGATCAATCAAGCTCGAGGTAAAAGCTTAAAAAATGACTTTTTACTGCATTTTCATCTAAATTCTATGTTGTACTTGGCATGCTGAAGTCACATGCATACTTTTGGCTATAAATACTGTACTTTCAGCTATCTAGGGCAAGGAAAATGACCTAATTCTAGAGAGAAAAGCTTTGCCTCCTTCCTTTAGATCTACTTTGGTACATTGAGTACAATTACTTCATTTTTATAGAGTTTTGACCTTTTGATCTTTGATATCACCATAGGTTAGAGTTCTATAGGTTGTGTGAAATCACATATCTCAGTTTGAGGATGACCGAATGAAATTGAATTGTGACGTTGTGGATTCAAGGTGTGCTTGGTGGACTTCAAGTATGGTTGCGGAGATCGGCGATTCCTTGATTGGATGGGAGCCTTGATGGAGTGATCATGGACTCGATTGGAATAAAGGATTGACAGAGATTGGAATTAAGCTTGTGGATAGGACTAGTATAATTTCTTACTATTTGTTATTCTTCATTCTCCATAGTGATGGCTTAATTTCTCCCGTGGCTTTTTACCCGTTTGGGTTTTCCACGTATATCTTGTGTGGTGGATGATATTCAATTCTTATGTTATTGATTTGATTATTAAGGACGGGATGATATTTGTTGTTAGTCATAGATCCATCTTGATAATCTCATGATTATGTGATGTTTATCAAATTGCCTATCATATGTTTGTTATGTGGTCAATGAGATTAGGGACATTCTGCATTTAGTCTATAGATAAATTTTTAAGATATCTTGCATTAGACTTTTCAGACCATTTTGACACGTTTTATAGTATAGGGACCATTTTAAAACCTGACCTGAAACATCAGTGGTGTTTTTTCTAAATTTCCTAAAAATAGATATAAAATAAAATTTAAAATGTATTGCATAAATTGTAGAATAATTACACTAATAGTATGAGAGAGAGAGAGAGAGCCCACAATGCTTATCATAAGCTAGCACACATAGAATAGTATGGCTATGAAGCACCACACCTAGATACCTGGAATAGTGTGTATCCAGCAATATGGCTTCTTCTCATGATGTTGTCTTCTACACTTGACATGGCTAGAGAGAGAAGGAGAGATTGAGACAGGTAGATTTGGAGAGAGAGAGAGAGAGAGACGGTAAAATATGAGACCAAGAGAAGAGAGTGAGAGAGAGAGAGAGAGAGAGAGAGAGAGAGTACAGAGGAGAGAAAGAGCGATTGAGAAGTAGTAGGGAGATAGAAGGGAGACCTAAGAGAGAGGAAGCAGGATTGCTCCTTCAAAATTTGGTTTTCTTACCCCCTCAAGGTGAAATTCATTCCTCTTCTCATTCATGTATTGATTTTTGAGAAAATATGGCCCTAGAGGCATGAACAATGAGTTTACAGTGAACTCTAACACTATGTTTGGATTGAGAGAGTTGGAGAGAAGAGAAGAGAAGAGAAGAGAAGAGAAGAGAAACTTGATAAGTTTCTCTCGTTTGGATTGAGAGAGTTGGAGAGAAAGGGGAGGAGGGGGAGAGAAAGAGGAGAGAAACTTGGGCTGAATTCGTTCTCTCCAAATCGGAGAGAAATGGAGAGAAGAGAAGAGAAAGGGCTTAAATGAGGGGTAAATTTACTATTTTGCCCTTTTATCTTCCTTCTTTAGTTTTTATTTTCTTTTTATGTAAGTAAGGGCAATATTGAAATTTACACCTTAAAATCTTCTCCTCTTCTCTTCTCTTATGAAGGCTATCCAAACAGGGTGGAGAGAAAGTCATTTAACTTTCTCCCCTCTCTATCCAAACAAGGTGGAGAGAAAGTCATTTAACTTTCTCTTCTCTTCTCTTCTCTCCTCTAATGAGTTTCTCTTCTATTCTCTCCAACTCTCTCAATCCAAACATAGTGTAAAGCTCATCAATGGAAATCTTATTTCTAGTTGATATTTTATGCATAATTTTGTGAATTTGTGTCCGTATTTTTCCCATGAACTAGATGTTACTGCTCATGGGATTATATTGTGATTATTTGCAGAAAATGATTAATGTGGAAAATCCACAAACCCCTCAATGAATCAGATGAAAAGTCTGCATTCGCCAACCTGTCTTTATCCATGAAAAAACCCCAACTGCAACCCCCCCCCCCCCAAAAAAAAAAAAAAAAAAAAAAAAAAACCAATACAGTAATAATAATATTTTATCAAGTAATTAAAATAATAATAATAATAATAACTATCAAAGGTCTTCTATCAAAAATAATAATCTAAGGCATTAAGTATAAACTTGCTTCCTTTCTCACACAAAAATCTCACTATAAATAAACAATTTCATAATGCAAAGCCTTAAGTGCAAACTTGCATCCTTTCTCAGTAAATAAACAATTTTGTAATAATACATGGTAAGATATCCAGTGCCTAGATGAAAATTTAAGTAATCCCCATTTTGAAAATTTCAGAAGGAAACACTACGCTTTTACACCTATAGGAGATATTGGTTAAAACAAATCGTATGCAAATATAGACTGGGTGCATCCATATAACTAATTATGGTTTCCAGAATAAGTATGCCAAGCAGTACCTAATCAACTAAAGTAAAAATAATAATAATAATAATAATAATAAAAACATATAAATACACACACACACACATACATATATATACCTTGTATGTGTCCAAGGGCATTGCAGACACTTGATCAAACCATATCACTCCTTTTTTGGTTGTGGTTAGTTGGAGCCTTGAATTATGATTCGATGCTTTGGCTTCCAACAGAACCTCCACCTTTGTCCAGTTTGAAACATCAGAAGCATCAGCTCTGCAAGTACAATTGAATTAACTCTCAAGTATGCAACAATATAACTTGTTGTCAAGAACCTATTGATTACAGATCATCTATAAAATTGTAGAAATGCTCAAATAGTGCTCACATAATGTTTGCACTAGCCAGAGTTTGCAACCCATCTGATCCCGTCAATGATACAGACACTTCAATTGATCCCAATGAACGAACATACAGAATCACTTTGTAGTTCTTCCCTTGTTCAATATTCTAAAGGAAAACAAAAGTAAAAGAATCCAAATAGCGATGGGTTAGAGAGAATTTAGTTGAAGGAAAATTTTGCAGGATTATTATTAAGTATGATGATTTTAACAATTTTGTTGTCTAAACATTTATAACTCCTTGAACTAAAACATAGACCGTAAAATCATGCCCCCAACATCAATTCTCAATGTATAGTCTCACATGCATGATGAAATGGAAACCATTTCAGAATCTGCCAAACAATGACTGATCATACACACTATCTGTAACAGGCCAAAAGGCATTTTACTACATGTTACAGGCCTGGTATAAGGTATTGGTCCCACATTAGAGGGTTCTGCAGAAAGATGCCACTTCATTAAAAATGGGCTTAAGTTTCAGCACATGCAGGGAAAAACAAAAGATGAAGGAGAACCAATCAGCATTTTAATACGTGTCAACTAGTTCTTACCATGCCCCAGAATCCAGGGTTATAAATCCCAACTCCTCCGGCTGGACAGATATTATTGCCTTCACTGTCACAGAGCACCTCCATTCGAAGTGCTATTTTATTACGCTCAAAGCATGATGAACGGTCCGTGGATACAATTAGAGACAACTCATCCCCAATTATAGACCAAGGATCAATGTTTGATGGAGTGTTAGGGCCTCCAGCTTCAAAACCTGGAAGTAAAACTTCTTGAGAATCCCCAGCTTCAAAGAAGCCCCATGAATACAAAATCAAAATGATGGGTTAACCATTCTTTCCAATTTCCTGGTAAAAATTTTATTTAACTCTATTTACAGCATAATAACATGCTATCACCTTTCACAATATTCAAAGAAAAAGGGAATTAAAAATGGTTCCAATGGTGTTTATTTCATGCAGATAAAAAGATAGGCAAACAATAATATATTAAGGTGGGTACAACCGTACAAATTTAAATTTCATATACCATTTGCAGCTCATCAGACTCATACACAAGTAGGTGCGCCACAAATCTGCCAAACTCTAGAAGAAGATATCCCATCTTAAAAGTCAGTGGACTTTGATAATCCAAAGCATCTTAATAATGGATTTCTCCTAAACTACTGTACACTTCAGAGAACTCAAAATTAAAGAAATATCATGAAACGGTTAGGGTCGCTCCTAGGAATTATCTTCGGTGTTGTTGGTGCTCCAAGATGCTGTCAGCTGACTGGTGGGTTGAAAACACTGCACCACTTGAGTAATAGGGGAGAAATTATGAAATATCATATAGGTTGCCTCATCCATCATGCAGGCAGTTTCTTCTTATTGAAATCAATCAATCACTATTAACCAAAATGGACTCCTGGACCTAAGAAATATAAATTCCAAGAATGTCCAAAGCTATGATTTACATAGCCATATAATTTGAGGACAAATATGTAACCCTAAACATGCTACTAAGCAGTTAGACGTGCGTTTAATCGCTACTTTCACTAGCTCACACACATATCTCTTAACTAAAATGCAGATACTATATCAAATTTTAAAACTTGAACATTGTGCTTCGCAAGTTAAGAAACATGTTTGAACCTCTTTTTAATGCATGAGTAAGTCTCGATCGATGGTGCTATTTAACCACCCAAATGCAATGAAATGAAAAAAGTAATCATTCACTTTTCTTTTTTGGCCTTTTTATTTGATTACCAGAAATCAAAGGGATTTAGAAAATGACCTCGGTTGCTTACAAGTTCAGCCCACAGCCCACCAGCCCCTGCATGATTGATCTCCTGCAGAAAAGCATTCCAACCAAAATAAAAAAATAAAAAAATATTGCTCATTCTCGAGAATCAACAATATATAATTAGACACTGAAAACAAAAACAATCAGAATCCATGAGGCAATACATCATGACAGATGAACTTCCAAACAAACTTAACACCTGATATCCTATTAGATAGTTTAATCAATCAAGATATAATCACTTTGTACAAGCAGAATCCCAACCGGAACTTCTTAAAGATTCTATTATTATGTAAACAAATTCACCTCAAAGAATACTCCAAATAGAGTCTCAGGTATTTTCCGGCTCGACGCTTCAGAAGCATCTACAAGCAGCCTTGCCGTCTGGTTTGTCTCAGCCCCAATAGCAAAACATTGATACACAAAACAAAACCCAATGAAGCAGTACAGCAGAGGTACAGTGTAAGGGGCTTTGCAACAACCCATTGCTTCCTCACCTCATACAATCTTCTCTAACCCTTATAAAAAAGAATAGGTTGAAGCTAAATTAGTTACATTCTGATCAACTAACAGAAAAAGGTAAAAACGCATAAACTGCAAAAGGGTGTGCCAGGTAATCAGTTATGCCTAAATATAGAAACCCCATAAGCCTCCACAAGCAATCTATCATCATCATTCATCACAATTTAGCCACCAGTTGATGCTTGTTAATAAATGGAGAACATGAATGGGAATAAGGTAGTACAGTTGTGAAATACACTATATCAAAATGCATATCATCAATATCCAAAATAAATAAACAAATAAAGCTCTGAGAGATTTAAGATATTGGATTAAATACCCAAATCTCTCAAATCTTTGTTTATCCTTTTAATATTGACGATAATATGATTTACATACCTCACCTACACTCTACTACCATACTCCCATTCATGTTCTTCATTATTAATACCAGCAACATTAAGATCAGAAATGTAAACTACAGGGGATCAGAATTATAAATTTGTGAGCCTGACAACTCTTTCAATTCCTATTACAGTATAAAGTCTGACAGTATTGCTTATCCAAAAAAAAAAAAAAAAAAAAATTTTAAAAAAAAAAAAATTTTTCTAATTTTTTTTTAAAAAAAAAAAAAAAAAAAAAGTCTGACAGTATCAACAATTTGCTGCATTAATTTGATGCAAAACATGAGAGAAAAAGTGCAATAATTAGAACAAACCCAGATATGATTAAGAAGAGATAACCAAGAAATTGAGCATAATTTTGCAACTAAGACCAATTAAAGAAGAGAAAATCTACAGCAACAAGAGATATTAACAGTGAATTATGAAATCTTAAGACGATCAGAGAATATATGTATTGATTCAAAGATGAGATTTTATAATTAACATAATGGAACTCCCGAGTCAACATTTACCACAGGATGCAGAGAGCAAAGTGTACCTAGTTCTTCAGAATTCAATCATACAAATTATGTATATCAATGTATATGCAGCTAGAGAGAGAGATTTAAAGAGAAGTTGGAAGGAGAGAGAGAGCGAAGTGTTAGAGGGAGAGTGTTGCGGGATGACTCGTGGATTGAGTCTTTATTTTACGGCGAAGATATGTAGTGACAGATGGCGTTGAGAGTGTTACCTTGCTTTCACGCAAGCAGATATGGAGGTAGATTAGAAGAAACAGAGACGGAGATCATTTGTTTGTGGGACCCACCCCCATCATTCCATGTTGACGATATGAGCGACCAACAAGAGTAGGGATCTGCTACTTTACCGTGGAAGTTACCAACATAAATAACTCCTACAGCTGGGGAGCATCAACTCACGTGACTTGCCCGTGACCTGATTTCCTTTTTAAGCAAATGTTGTAATGAGCTCATCATGAGCGTTTTCATTCACATAATTAATAATTTAATATGAGCATTGACATCCATTACACATGCTGTGAAATTATTTTTCTTGATGAATTCACAAACTTTAGAAATATCCAAAAATGCTCAACATTAGTGATGAACAACACTAATTTCACACCATTCTTGCCGTGTCTGAAAGATTTTACATTTCCTTATTTAGGAGTATCTAATTTCACACCATTAGAGCATCACCCACAGGAATCTCCCATTTGGGCTTTCCATTTCCTTATTTAGGAGTATTACATTATTAAAATATAAGCACTTGTCATATTTGGCACTATACTGTATTTCAATGGAGAGCTCTCATATTTGGCACTATTGTATTTCAATGGACTTTAAATTGGTGTAAAATATGATGTGAATTATTTAAGAGGAAATAAGCATCGCCAATTTTTTAAAAAAAATATAGGAGACCCTCATGCCAATGCGAAATTTGGGACACATGGAAGCTAAGGCATCCCATTTGAATTATTTTTTTACCATGATTCCTAAATTTGGCAATGAGAACTCAAATGGGAGCCCATTAGAGTGCCTTTAGCAAGTAAAAACTTGCTATAAAAACTAAACGATCAATGTAGCACTAACTATGGAAAAACCATTGTTAAGAAATTCTTAAATAGATATCTAATAATTGGTCTACTTTCTTGAAATTGATTTATGTTGAAAATGTAATAATTCACATATACTGCGTTTGGATTGAGAGATTTATAATTTGGAGAGAAAAAAAGAGAAAGAACATTTTTCCCTCCATTTCTCTAATTTAGGAAGTTAAGTTGGGAGAGAAAAGAAAATTAATGGAAAAAAAAAAAGTATAGAGACAATGGAGAGACAAGGAGCCCATTTTTGTTCTCTGCATATTGAAAAATTTTGGAGAGAAGAATAGAAAAGAAATGTATAAACAATTAAATGGTGTTTGTGTCCATGTACAACTTTCAAATATCAAATATACATATATGTACACCTTCCAAATATTATATGGCAGTAATTTTAGAAATTATACATAAATATTTTCTTTTGTCTGCCTTATGAAAGTTAACCAAACAAGAGAAAATTATATTTTGTCAACTTTCTCTCCTACCTATTCAAATAAGGTGGAAAGAAAGTTACTTTTTTCTTCTCTCGTCTTCTTTTATTTTAATGAGGCTATCTTCTCTTCTCTCCTAATCACTCAATCCAAACATGGTGTTAAAAGTTAGTAATGGTCAAAATGATCAAGTAACAATTAATGTTTCCCATTTAAGAAATTATGTATGACAAAAAAATTAATGTTTCCCATTTTCCTCTTCTTTTTTTTTTTCTTTTTTTTTTTTTCAGACCATATACATTAATTAGTAGAATTAATTGTTAGTAGTTAATGGAGAAGGGAGCAACAAATGGGTCAAGAACCTCATCCATAAGGAATGGAACTCGGATAACTTTTGACACAGGAAAAAACCAAAAGAGGAGTAGGAGTAGGAGAAAAACATGTAAATAAATCATTATGAAGATGAGTGAATAATAGAAAAATAATAATAATAATAATAATTACATGTATGTAGTTATCCAAATTGGATGAGAGGGAATAATAGACGTTGGATGACATGATGCCTTGCGTCTACTCCACCACAAAATGAAAAATACATGGACTTATCTAAAACTAGGTGACGACGTTTTCTTTGCTACTAGAAAACGCATTTACAAGGCTCGTGTAATGACTTTCTATTTACCTCTTCCGTATAGCTGCTTACATTGGACTTTCGCAATCCATTCAATTCTACAGTCCCCATTTAGCCAGCATATGCTAATATATCTTGTATAAGCATGAAGCAAATAGATATCGTGGGATACATATTTTGAAAAACTAAATGTTGGATTAGATATTTTGCTTATAGATATCATGCATGTAAAAAATTAATCCTGCGCACGGTAATCCAATATAAGCATCTCAAAATATTAACCGAAAAACTGTGATCACTAAAAACTCTCATTTTTCTCAATGACATTTCAGAGAAACTGACTGTTGGATCACTGTAATTTTTGGCATGCATGACATACCTAATTATAGTATCTAATCCAACGGTTGTTTTTTTCAAAACATGAATCCCACAATTATCTACTAGTTTTATGCTTACATAAGTTGATTGGATCATTTCTGATCTAATCTATACTAGTTGCTCAAAACAAAAAATCTAATCTATAGTACTAATATATAAAATGCAGTATTCTGATGTGGCATCTTTAAAACTCTCTCTCCTGCATTCTATTCTCTCATTCATTCTCTCGTCTACTTCGTCCTTATTGGTTCAAACCATATTTTACGTGATATGTTATTGTTTTATTTGTTCAACCAATCATATCACGTGGCATACATTCATCTAAGTTTGCTTTGCATAACTTTTTAGAGTTTATTTTATCAGTACATTTACTATGTGCCATTGTTCTCCTTCTCCAACTCCACCTCCTCCATCGTTTCGACAAAGAGGTCATCTTCACCCTTTCATTTCTTTGTTTTTTTTCCCCCTTGCATTGTAGAACCTTTTTTATGTTTGATGAGTGCTACATTTTTCACTGTAAATTTGAGTTTTGGGGCAAGTAATTTTGCATCAACATTAGTTGCGTACTCAAGGGGTTTTCACAATTGAAAACTCCTTTAGAATCTAAGGGGGCGTTTGGTTGCCTGTAAAGAGCTATGTAATGTAATCTCAAATTACATTACATAGCTTAAATCATGTTTGGCGCATCATGGTGCGGATGTAATCCACTTTACGGGTGTAATCTACCATGAAGAAAGGCTGTAAAATGGATTGCGGTCTTCAACCAATTTATTCCGGGTAATGTAATGTAATCTACTTTACAGTCAATTAAATTACATGGCTATCCAAACGCATTTCCGAATAATGTAATGTTATTTCAAGTAATGTAATGTAATATACTTTACAGTCAATTAAATTACATGGCTATTCAAACGCATTTCTGAGTAATGTAATGTAATCTGACTTCACATTCCCTACTCATCCAAACATGTGAGATATAATTTGGAATGTAATTTAAATTACCAATGTAATCAAATTACACTGTAATATACTTTACAGTCAATTAAATTACATTACATTACAGGCAACCAAACGCC
>JAESVK010000897.1:636989-658995 GCA_017140935.1 Hamamelis virginiana | reverse complement strand
AACGCCCCCTAAGGGAATTTGGCCATAAGTCCTAAATATGAAATATTTCATGCAAAAAGTCCTCCCAAATACTCATTCCTTCATAAAGTCCTAATTACAAATTCTTTCATGCGAAAAATCCCAAACTTTTAAAAATAATTTTGAAAATGGCGGAAGGTGTGTTTTTAATGCACTTTGGTGTGTTTTTACTGTAATTTTTTAGTGCTTTCACTGAGTTTATTTTCACTGTACTTTTTAGTGTTTTCACAGCATTTTTGAATGCTTTCACTGTGTTTTTTTAGTATTTTCACTGCATTTTAGGGAGATTTCACTGCGTTTTTGAGTGTTTTCACTTTTTTGAGTATTTTCACAGCATTTTTGTGAGATTTCACTGCATTTTGAGTGTTTTCACGCATTTTTTTTTAGAGTTTTCATTGCATTTTAATGTTTTCACTGCATGCCCAACCAAAACAATCCTACGATGCAAAGAGAAAGAGGAAGTGAGAGAGAGAGAGAGAGAGAGAGAGAGAGAGGATGGAGATAAGGAGATAAAGAGACAAAGAGAGAGAGGGAGGAGAGGGAGAGAGAATGGATTTGGGATGCACGTACAGTTCAAATTCGGAAGCAATAGGCAAGATCGGGGCAGTGGCTTGTACATAGCATGAGCTCTGCACCGTCAGGAGTATAGCTGAATAGGGTCAATACTGCCTCAATGGCAATGTACATAGCATGAGCTCTGCACCGTCAGGAGTAGGGCCGGCAAAATCAACCCATTTAGTATTAATGGGAAAGGGTTGGTACATTTTAATAAATGGGTCATAATTGGGCCATCCAATTAAACCCATTTATAATTGGGTTGGATATGGGTACCCAACAAAATAGCTTTATGATGTTGGGGTCTACTCTCACATTAACAAGCCGTGCAATCTTAATATATGGTAGGCCTGAATGCAAATGTCAGTAATGGCAGCCTCAACTAGTTTACAAAACTAAACAAAATGTGTGTGTATATATATATATATAAACACACAGAGCTTTTAATATAAGGTGCACCTGATGCAAGATGCATCGGGTGCCCTCTTTTTACTTCTCCTCCCACCCTTCCTTTGTTGAATAAGATCTTCTAAAAACCTGCTCTTTCTACCACGGGATTGAATCAGAGAAACATTTCTTGGTTGAGAATTAGTAGTTGCTAATTCACTAGAATCTTTGATTATCACCTCCTCTCGATGGTCTTCACAATTGAGCCCTGTACACTAGGAGTCAAAACCTATTTTTGCATCACCCTCCCCACGCTCTGTTTGGTTGAAAACTTCCTGATTCGATATATCAATACTATCCTTTCTTTGGGATGGATTAATAACCCCAAAATCCAATTGATCCCGCCACCCCAAAATTACCATCGGTAACAACATTATTTATCTCAGCCCGTCCAAATCCCATACCCAACTGCACTTCTTCATAAATATTCATATCCTTAAAATTGTTCTTGGATGAAAACTTAGCATTCTTTCCCAACAAATCTGCTTCGATTACTGAAACAGTCTTTCTTCTTTCCAAAAATTTCAAATTAGAATTCTGCAAATTCGAATCGACCAACTCAGCTGAGTCCACATCCTCTAAAGCCTTTCCACTTGTACCATACTTATCCATATCAACATCTCCCACCTCCATATCATCACCCTTACCGTTCACCAAGTTTGATAAAACTTCATTATTGTAGATTTTTTGCTGGGAATTAATACTGCAATCTCTACACCCCACATCAGATTGGAATCTCAAAACATCAAAATAGTTATCGCAAAATTCTTCCGGAACCCGAGTAAAAGGGAAACCTGATTCTTCTCTAACTCTTATAGGATAAAGACCATCCTCAACCTTTAACACCAATAAAGAATTGATAGGTTTGTGAACAGAGGTGCTTTCATACTTGATGTGTCTTCAAACATGCTTCCTTGAATATTTTTGAAGACAAGCTCATTGAATATCTTTGAAGATAAGCTTGTGGATGGGGCCTTTTACAATATAAAATTCCCCATAAGAGACAATCATAAGAATAATCCAACTCTCAAAATCCTAACATCACCATTTAGTTAGCTTTGGGCAAAATAATTTTTTTAAACTTTTTTTTTTTTTGTCAAATTAACTTGGATGTTCTTTTTCTTCTTATTATTTCTAGCCACAACGGAGGGACACAAACCGTAGACCTGCCTAAATCTCACCCCCACCTTTATACAAAATTACAAACTGAGCTAAGGCTCATTGGTTATTATGATTATTTTTGGTACTTCTTATATGTGATTGTATGGACGTTGCCTTCTGCTTTTATAAATTTTATGAATCAACACTTCTCTAATTTTTGATTACTTTTGTGTTCAAAATTTGGATTCGATTAATCTGCAAACCAGTGAAATGATTACCTAACAATCAATCAGTGTTGTAAAATTACCTAAGACATATCAAGTGTCCAAAAAATAGAAGGGGAAATGTAAGTCCCTAATTAAAAGATGGGAAAATTATCTAGACCCCCTTAGATATTGAATTCTACACCAGTAGGCCCAGAACACTATAATGTTTACCCATAACCCCCTCCAGGATTTTCTAAAGTCAACTTTAATTATTTAATGACAGATTTACCCATTAATTGTTTTTATGGAAAGTTTTATTACCTTTTAAATAGTGTAACTGTTTTGCTGACATTATGGTAAGTTTTTGAGATTTAATTCAATTCAAATTTCGATTTTTAATTGTGATATATCCGTTTATTGCTTTAAACAAATAAGTAAATTTACCTATTTATATAAACTAGAAATAAATAAACATATTCGGAAGTAAGTAAATTTACCTATATTTATTAACTAGAAATAAGTAATCTTATTTGGAAATAAGTAAATTTACCTATTTATATGTCTTTAAACAAACAAGTAAATTTACCTATATATATAAACTAAAAATAAATAAATGTATTTGGAAATAAGTAAATTTACTTATATATATTAACTAGAAATAAGTAAACTTATTTGGAAATAATTAAATTTACCTATTTATATGTGTTTAAATAAATAAGTAAATTTACTTATAAATATAATCTAGAAAGAATAGTAATTTTATTTCACTTTTCTCTTTCACAAGGAATGATTTTCCTCTATTTCTCCTCTTTTTTTTAATACTTTTTTTTTTATGTTTTGGTTCTCATTTTCATTCTCATTTTTTTGACTTTTTGATAGCAGACCCACATGTTGCAAATATGAATTTATATATTTTTAAACAAATAAGTAAATTTACCTTCTTTTTTTTTGGATAATTAATTAAATTTTTGGATAATTAAATTTACCTATTTATATAAACTAGAAATAAATAAACGTATTCGGAAGTAAGTAAATTTACCTATATTTATTAACAAGAAATAAGTAGACTTATTGGGAAATAAGTAAATTTACCTATTTATATGTCTTTAAACAAACAAGTAAATTTACCTATATTATATATATAAACTAAAAGTAAATAAATGTATTTGGAAATAGTAAATTTACTTATATATATTAACTAGAAATAAGTAAACTTATTTGGAAATAATTAAATTTACCTATTTATATATGTTTAAATAAATAAGTAAATTTACCTATAAACATAATCTAGAAAGAATAGTAATTTTATTTCACTTTTCTCTTTCATAAGGTATGATTTTCCTCTATTTCTCCTCTTTTTTTTATACTTTTTTTGAAATATGTTTTAGTTCTCATTTTCATTCTCATATTTTTTGACTTTTTGATAGCAAACCCACATGTTGCAAATATGAATTTATATGTCTTTAAACAAATAAGTAAATTTACATATTTATATAAACTAGAAATAAATAAACATATTTGGAAGTAAGTAAATTTACCTATATTTATTAACTAGAAATAAGTAAACTTATTTGGAAATAAGTAAATTTACCTATTTATATGTTTTTAAACAAATAAGTAAATTTACCTATATATATATAAACTAAAAATAAATAAACGAATTTGGAAATAAGTAAATTTACCTATATATATTAACTATAAATAGGTAAACTTATTTGGAAATAATTAAATTTACCTATTTATATGTATTTAAATAAATAAGTAAATTTACCTATAAATATAATCTAGAAAGAACAATAATTTTACTTATTTGGCATGTTGTAATGTGCTTCTTTCATTGCGACATTTCGTCAAACATCTTAGATGTTATTTCGGGGTTATGGAAGATTGGTATTTTCAAGGTAAGCACGTAGAACAAGTAGTGGCGTTTATGCATTTGGGTCCCAAACAACAATAGTCTATCACT
This sequence comes from Hamamelis virginiana, assembly GCA_017140935.1. Lineage (NCBI taxonomy): Eukaryota > Viridiplantae > Streptophyta > Magnoliopsida > Saxifragales > Hamamelidaceae > Hamamelis > Hamamelis virginiana. The sequence continues at coordinate 654,702 of JAESVK010000897.1, read as the reverse complement.
GCTCCACTGCTCGTGATTAAGCTCGGAACTGGGATTTTGTGGTGTTGCAAGGCAGCGAAGTAAATGGAACCGTCCATTTTGACACGTTTATTTTAGCGGATTTGTCGTCGGTTGCAATTTCTTCCCACCTCGAGGATTTCTCACTGACTCTTCCACTCTCCGTCGAGATCGGAGACCACTTCTTGCTGCTGTAGAAACTTGCTTCTACACAACTCTCGTAACATGAATATGATCCCTTCTTTGTCGCCTAGAAATTCGGTTGGAGCTCATCCTAATTATTTTCGTCCCAAACTAAAAATGGTAAAAAATTTGAATTTCTAATAATTAATTGAGAGTATATATGTCAAATCATATTAAATAAGTCAATATTAAATTCTGACTTTTTGGGAAGGGGTTTTGGGTTTACTACCAATACACTAGGAGGTTATGGGTTATATCCCCTTAAAAGATTTTGCACCCAAAAATCCTACCTAAAAGATTACATACCAAAAAGTCCTATTTTATTCCATTAGATCCCAAATAGGGTATTTAAGGAAATTTTAAGTCAATAATTTCTTTTTTTCTTTTCTTTTCTTTTTTTTTTTTTTTTTTTTTGGGATTTGCCCTGTTGACATATTGAATGGAAACTTTGGTATTTCCCATATTTATTATTCCACACATCCAATGTTAGAAATTTTAAGCTTTTGTTTATTTTTATTTTTTCAATTAGTTTCCATAGGATTATTATGTGATTATTACGTTCATATATAGTCTCTCCATTTTCATCACTGTATGGTTACTCAGTACCATTCTCCATAGTCTTGTGTCTTCTTCGAAGCTTTTTAATAGGTTTCTGTTCTGTGCTCCATGTTTGTTCCATGCTATGCAATCATGCAGCCTCTGTACAATAGCAGAACTAGCTAGGAGTAAAGTTTGGGGGGCAAGACCTTGATCAACCTTTCCTCATCCTACACATAACATAATATATTGTATATATATAAGGAAAGTAAAAAGCTGGATGAGCCATGCCTCCCTCGAATATTCCTAGTTCCGCTCCTGCCTCTCTATGTCATTAACATATAAACATATAAGTTTTGAAAGAATAACATAAAAACATAAAAGTTTTATATAATTAAACATATAAAAACTAAGCAAAATGCACGTCTTATGTAATCATAAACATATAAGTTTTGCTTTTATTTTTGGTCAGCATATCATGATTGATACAAATGTAGAAAAAAAAATGGATTAAATCCGGGACCCATAAACCACATTAACATAAAAGTTTCAAAGGAATAAAAAATAAAAAATAAGCAAATCAAATGGTTGGAATCCGGCCATCAAGATACAATAAACTACATATCAGTTTGAAACCACTTATGGTGGAAGTAATCATGATTGAGTTTTTTTTTTATGGTTAAAGCCTTAAACTTAATTAAAGGTATGACTTTTTTTCGTGCCATTAATGTGAGTTGAATGATAAATAGAGACAAATTAATGTAGAACAATGTATCAAATCCAGCCAACAAGATGCCATAAACATATGAGTTTTTTAAAAAAATTGTTCAAAAGATCATGATTGAGACAAATATAGAAAAATAATAATAATAATAATAATAACTATTCAAATTCGTATCTAACAATGCAATATTGCATTCCTTAGTAATTAAACTATAATGCCAAATAATTCTTCCAACACTAATAAAGTAAAGTGCCAAAATAAATTAACCTACAACAATAGAAGCTATTAACTAGATACATAATAATAATTTGTTAATAAAACATCTTACAAATTAACATATGGTTTCGCATTCAAAATTGAAAATATATCCAACAAAATAAGTGCATCTTCAAATTATCACAATAAATATCTCTAAAGAAATAAAAAACACTCAACTTGCGAGCATATCCAATTAAGGGAAAATATAAGGTAGTAATGAAATTTATTTTATATGTATATATTATTTATTTATATATAATTAGTTGGCGGGTGGGGTCGAGTCTAGGGCGGGTAATCACCTATATACCCGCCAATCGAACCAACCCGCTAAATATTCATCAAATCCACCCAACCCAACCGACCTAACCATTGTAACCGCGGGTCACCGGTGGGATCGAGGTGGATTCAAGAGTGATCAATCATTTTTGGAGTAGGCCTCAAAACTTGAGTTTTCCTAAAATACTATTTTCCTTAGTTAGATAAAGGCTATTATCGCATGTAGGTTTCTAACTCATTTTTGGTTCATTTTTCTTGCATTAGGTTTTTAAAGAGTCTAATAATGTCCATGTCAAATTTCGTGTCATTTCAGTCGAAGCTCGATAAGTAATAAAAACTTTTGTGACTTGAGGGGCAGAATTATCATTTTTCTCGTATAATTTCTAAATGACATCCGAATTCGTCCTAGATTATTTCAATGGATTTATATGGATGTTTAAAATCTAGATAGATGATTTTTTTCAATGCTGACTTGGTTTGAGATCATTTTGGCTCATAATGGTCCATTGAGAGTTACTTGGTCATCTTTACGTTTTTTACTTAAAATACCAAAACTTGATCATTTTCCAAAATAAATGTTTTACTTGAAATGATTTTAATAAATATTTTTTAAAATATGTTTCATGAAGTAAATTTTTAAAATTAAATCAATTTGATTAGTCAATTTTAAAAACCAAAATCAAGTTTAACGGCTTATAATGGCTAACCATCTGGTTTAACCCAACCCTTTGACCATGGTCAAAAATTTCCAACCTAAAACCGTTCTACAAACATAGAGGATTGAGCCCTGGTCGTTTTGGATTTTAAATCATCGAATTTGGACTTAAAATGAAGAAGATATGCCAAAAACAAGTTAAAAGATCCCGAAATGACTCAAACTTTCACAAATTCGGGATCTACCAGTTTTATCCAAATTTCTTTTAGTTTTTTAGGCATAATCTAATAACTAAGACCCCTGGGAGACTAAATATGAGCCATTGGATCATTTGGATTAAATTTAATCTCAATCGTCAATGCTTGAGCCAAAAATCTATAAATATGGGTCCCTCTTCATTGTTTTTCATTCAATTCTCACTCAAGCTTGGAGAAGTTCTCTAGCATAAAAAAAAAAAAAAAAAAAAAAAAAAGATAAAAAAAAAATATTTAAAGCAAAATTAAATTTTTTTTTTTTTTTTTTCTTTTTTCTTTTTCTGGATCACTGTAAATATGTGTTGGGATTTTCACTGAGTTTGAGTTTGGGTAGTTTTTCTGAGTTCGGGTGTTGTCATTGTGATAGAATATTTTTACTGTGCTAATGTGGCATTTAAATATGTGGACTAACTGTATTTTTACTATACTGATATGGCACTTAAATATATAGACGGGAGTTTAAACGGGAACATTTGACGGGCTCCATAGCACTACACTAACAAAAATTAAAGTGAAGGATTGTGATTAGGCAATTAGAGAAAATAGACTAACATACTCAAATAAAACAGAAGTGTTGGGCTTCGCTCCTTATACATGGGCTGACCCAACTTGTTCATACATATTTTGGGTATTATGTTATTTGGGCCTTAGTACATTAGTTATTTAAAAAAGGGAGCGGATGTTGACACACCCTCAAGCTATTAGCCCACCCCCTTTTTTTAAGTTTCCAAAAATGCCCTTAAATGAATTTACTATTTAGGACAAGTAGAAATATAAAATACCTAATGTATCCTAAATGGATTTGTTAAGCCCACCCCAACCCTTCAGCCAAAATCAATTCCCTCCCAAAACGCCTCATAAGAGCTAATCACAATAATAGAAGACGATAAAGACGAGCAGCTCATGGAAGCTTGAGACCGGAGAAAATACAGAGAAACAAGCAGCTTATAAAGACCGGAGAAAACGATTTAGGAGCTGCTGACCCTTGTGCAAGTTCCCTTTGATATGAAAAAAGAGAGTAACTCACTTCAAATCTGATTTATTCACTTCAAGAAGTGAGTAAGCTTAATGATGAAGCTTAATGAAGCAACCAACAATGATGAGGTAAGTATTTAGAAGCTTTAATGGTGTTTTTAATTTTTTTGCAAAATCTCGTCGTGTTAGGTTACACAGAAATTAACATTCTTTGTTTGTTGCGTAGAAGACGACCTAACATTCTAAGAACGTTGCGTTTCTTCTGACCTAACATTCTAAGAATGTTGCGTTTCTTCTGACTTAACATTCTAAGAATGTTGCGTTTTTTATAACTTAACATTCTAATAATGATGCGTTTCTTCTAACATTCCTAGAATGTTAGGTTGATGAAAACGTAACAAACTGACTCTGTTAAGTTATGATCAACTTAACATTCAAGGAATGAGTTTCAAATAACGCAACACTTTATCGAAATTTTTTTTTAGTTTTGTTGCATTGGTTGAAATTTAACATTCCTAGAATGTTAGGTTGATCATAACTTAACAGAGTCGGTTTGTTGCGTTTTGATCAATCTAACATTCTAGGAATGTTAGGTTAAAAGAAACGCAACATTCTTAGAATGTTGAGTTAAAAGAAACGCAACATTCCTAGAATGTTAGGTCGTCTTTTAAGCAACAAACAAAGAATGTTAATTTCTATGTAACCTAACACGACGAGATTTTGCAAAAAACTTAAAAACACCATTAAAACTTCTAAATACTTATCTCACACTACTACAAAAAGATGCAAAGAAAACGGTAAATAGAAAACGGTTTTGGAAACCGTTTTAGAAAGAGATCAAAGAAAACAGTTTTCAAAACTGTTTTAATTTAGTAATATTTAACAACGGTTATTTTGTGACCGTCTTTGATGGACATATTATTAAGACGGTTTTGGAAACCGTTTTAGAAAGAAACCAAAGAAAACGGTCTTTATGTTTTCTCACATAAACTATAAAATATTATTTTATATAAAATGTGAATGCTATTCTCATAGTTCGAACACTGAACCATGTGTTAAAATAATTAATTATGCTATTACATCTTACCACTAATCCAAGTTTTGGTTGGTGTTAAGTATTTAAAAGAAAATTAAATTTAAAGTATCTTAGTTTATATATATAAAATACATTTATAAAATTTAATGTTCAATCGTTAACCAAATGATTCAACTAGTGACCCACACCCTTTGTCGCGCTAGTCAGGTCTGATAATTATGGCCGGGTCTGATTATGGCCTTACGCATCATATATTGTTACTATAAACTGAGAGCATAGTTATTAGAACCGGACCGGACATCGATTCGGAGAAGAGGCGGGTGGTCGGATCATTGGTTCAACCACCGGGTCAACGGTCGGACCGCATAATTATAAAATATATATTATTTTAAATATATTTGAGATTTTTACAAGTATATGAATCTAATAAGGTTATATTTTATATACTGCATTATAATAACAACAAGTAAAGCATAACCTACTGGTAAAGGCTTCTATCCTCTTTCTAAGAGGTTAGGAGTTCAAACCTCAAGGAATGCAACTTTCATTAAAAAAGATTGAATTATTAATTGACCGGTTCAACCGGTCAGACCAGCCGGTTCACACCGGTTCAAGGCGGTTCACTTCCTTATCCGGTCCAATAATCTATCCAGACCGGTGAGGAGTCCGGTTCACAGGTCCGATCGGCCGGGCCTGTCCATTTCTAACCGTTTTTGTACGTGACATATTTGAAAGCAGTTTTAAACCGTGTTCGTATACATAGAAATGAAAACAGTTCAAAACCGTGTTCGAAGGGGTACTACCTTATAAAAACACACACCTTAAGGACGGTTCCAAAACCGTGTTCAAAAGGTTTTGACAACGGTTTAAAACCGTTTTCGTAGGGATTTTTTGTAGTAGTGTCATCACTGTTGGTTGCTTCATTAAGCTACATCATTAAGCTTACTCACTTTTTGAAGTGAGTAAATCAGATTTAAAGTGAGTTTACTCTCTTTTTTCATATCAAAGGGAACTTGCACAAGGTAGACGAGGGGTAGACGAAAGGTAGACGAGAGAGTGAGTCGAGAGAGGGGCGCGACTACTGAAGGTGGAGAAGAAGAGATTAGGGCAAATCTCGAGAAGAATGAGAGATTAGGACAATTTTCGAATGGGGGGTGGGGATATAAACTTTAAAGAACAAATTTTGAGGTAGGGTTATTTTAGGGAATGCATGGGGGCTACAAATAAATTAAGGGGGCTTACTTATCACAGGGAGCGGGCAAATAGCTTGAGGGTGTGTCAACATCCGCTCCCTTAAAAAAAAGGGTTAAGCTCGATTTAGTACCACAAATTTTTTCGAAAGTTTTAATGTGGACCACAAACTTTTAATCGTGTCAATTTAGTACCAATTTAAAAAGATGGATTTCAATGTTGGCCAAATCGTCTTTGCCGTCAAAGAACTCAAACGGAACGATGATGTGGCAGTTAAGTTTAGCTGATGTGGCATCTCAGCCCACATAAGCTAAATGGTAGCTCAATTTAGAACCTCAAACTTTTTTAAAGTTTCAATGTGGACCACAAACTTTTAATCGTGTCAATTTAGTACCAATTTAAAAAGATGGATTTCAATGTTGGCCAAATCGTGTCTGCCGTCAAAGAACTCAAACGGAACGATGATGTGGCAATTAAGTTTAGCTTATGTGGCACTAATGTGGCATCTCAGCCCATTTCCCTCCAAAATAACAATCACGTGTACATCACATGACCATTTTCCCAACATTGCTGGTCTCGCATGCGCTTCTCCTTCCCCATCCGTACTCATTCTCTCTCTCTAGAAGCAACAATGCTTCGCTTGTTGCTCTTCTTTCTCTCTCTACCTCTATCTTCTCTCTCTAAACCAAGAAGGCCTCTACCTACAGCGAGTCAAACTCGGCTTCGACGACCCGGACGGGTTCCTCGACAACTGGAATGACAGAGACGATACTCCATGTAACTGATGGGAAAAAAGCTAATAATCTCCAAATCCCCTTGGTGCCTGCTAAAAGTTCCCCATAGTGCAACTATTTAACTTTTGCCCTAGAGTTCGAATTTTGCATATGATTTCATCCTATATCGTACAACCAACAAATTAGCTTTGTATTGTTGGTTGTTCTAAAAAGGATACCTTGAAAAGTAGTTCCACCAGTATACATTTTCCACCCGCTATCTGCCGGCAAGCTTGTATAACAGCATTAAAGCAATTGCAACCATCTTATTATCCCATCTCCCTAACCGAACCACTGAACCATGATTCTTTGCTTGTACTTTTCTGTATTTATATTTGCTTGATATGTTAGATCATGACACATCATAAAAAATGAGAGATTAATAGTATATTTGAATGACGTGGCATGATCTTAGCATTCAAGCAAATACAAGCACAAAAAAGTACAAACAGAAGATCTAGATTCCCCCTAATCAGGCACAGTATTTCACGTTTACAGATTCCAGCTAAATAAAAATCCAAGATTCCAGCTAAATAAAAATCCAATTTGTAATTAATATGATTCATGCCACATTTTTCTCTTGCTACCGGGCAAGCTTGAATAAATGCATGAGATTGATGGGTTGAAGCTGCAACCAATCCCCCTATCCATCGTACTCATAACGAGGCACAAAACTGTGTCAAAAGAGATTCTGATGGACTAGACATCTAGGCACAAAAACAATCACTGGAGAGATTCTGACATACTAGAAATCCAATTTGAGTGAGTCAAATTTTCACCAAGATCATTGGTTCAAGTTCTGAAATTAAGAATGACTATTTACAGAAGTTATTAATGTACAATGCACCTCTAAATTCTCTTTTCAGCAGCCTATGTAGCATTTTTTTTTTTTACCCCAAAGTAAACAGCAACTATTCAAATGAGCAAATACTCTATCCCTTACTGAAACCTATTACATTGTAAAAAGTGTATTTTTATTATTATTATTATTTTGAAATAGTGTTTTGTATTTTTTTTTTTGCTGATGCGAACCATTTGCAAGTAAATCTCTTGTGTCTTTCTTATTTCTTTTATTTACTCTTTTTTTGGTTGTGTGTTGTTTGCTGAAAATTTTGTGTTACTTCTTTGATTTATACTTGTGGGAAAGTCACATTTTTTCCAACAAGAAGGTGAGAGGAAAACAGAAATTAAAGAACAAATTTGGGTAAAGTTGGAAATATATATGAAAAAGAGAAAAAAGAAAATATAACATTTTAACTATATAATATCTATATATGCAAAGAAAGTTGGAAATATATTTGAATGTCTACATTTTAACTCAAATTCAGTTTCTTCTTATCTTAATTTGTTCCCCTTTTGGTTTCCTTTTGTTTGATCGTCGAAATTTCACACGAAGCTTATATCTCAGTCATGGGAAATGTTTTGATAAATTTTAATGTGACAATGCAGTGTCTTCCATACAAATTCTAAACCACTTTTTCCTTTGCATATATAGATATTACACATTGATCACTAATATATTTTAACATTTAAGGCAATGAAAATCTAGAGAGAGCTGATCCAATATTGAAAAACTATCTTACATCTAAGGTAATCGTGTCGATGTCATTATAGGATGAAAGTAGTTTCCCTCTTGAGTTGTTCTCTGCATGATTCATAACTGACATCTCCTGAGGATATAGAAGAGGCTTCGGAGGCAATTGCAGTAATTCAACCTCACTATGGAGCATCTCCAAGACCTTGCTCATTGATGGACGATCTATGGGCTTCAGTTGTGTGCACCATAGTGCAACTATTATCATTTTTCTTACAATTTTCTTTTCATCTTCATTGGCATCTCTCAAATCAATATCCTCACCTTGACTCATTCGGTCATATACCCATGATGAGAAGTATATTTGAGTTGAGTGACTCAAGTGCTCTTCCAATGCCAATGCATTCTCTTGCTTCCTTTTTCCAACCATTTCCATCAATAGCATACCAAAGCTATAAACATCAGCCTTATATGAGATACCTCCAATATTTTTGTAGAACAATTCCGGAGCTATATAACCTGGTGTTCCCCGAGCAGCAGTAAGAGAAACAATACTATCATCTACAGGATACAATTTTGCAAGCCCAAAATCTGAAATTTTTGGGATAAAATTTTCATCAAGAAGAATGTTGTGTGGCTTGATATCAAAGTGTAGAATTTGCTTGTCACAACCTCGATGCAAGTATTCAATCCCTCGAGCCACTCCAAGCCCAATCTCATATATCTTGTCCCAACTCAAAAGGTTGATCTTTTCTCCTTTATGAAAAATGAACTTATCTAGGGACCCATTGGCCATGAATTCATATACAAGAGCTCGTTTTGATCCCTCCACACAAAATCCAGTGAGCCGCACCACATTAACATGATGAATCCTTCCAATTGTAGCAACTTCATTGATGAAATCTTGCCCATTTCCTTTTGATGTGCCCAACACTTTTATTGCTACATGATGACCACTTCGTGACTTTCCTTTATACACATAGCCATAACCCCCTTGACCTAGCTTTTCCTTGAATCCTTTGGTCATCTTTTTTATTTCTGAATAGGAGTACCTAATTGGCATAAGATTATTTTGACTTTGAAGAAACTCTTCAATTATGCCATCACTGGACAAGTGTCTTTGTCGGAACTTGCATATAAAAAATGCAATCAAAAATAATATTCCCAATAGAGTTCTTTCTAGGACAAATCCTTAAAAAAAAAAAAAACCACACATATTAGATGCCCAAGTACCATGTGGATAGTGTGGCCTTCAAAAAGGCGATTTTTTTTTCTTTCCGGGACAAATCATTATAATTGTTGCAATTTAGTGGTCAAATGGCCATATACATATATGGTGAGACTGATAATTTATCATCAAATACATATTTTGAAAAACTGACCATCAAATTAAATGCTAATTAAGCATATGTATATATGTCATGCACGCCAAAAATCACAGTGATCCAACAGTCGATTTCTTATATATGACACTGAGAAAAACTGTGATAGATTTCGGTGGTCAAAATCTTTTACCGTCCGTATTTTGAGATGCTAACATCGAATTACTGTGATTTTTTATCGTGACATCCATAACAATAGTATCTAATCTAATGGTCAATTTTTCAAAATATGTATTCAATGATTACCTATCGACCTCATGTACTGATTTTCATGAAAGTCAGCATATATATGCACGGGATTGGGATTGTGCATATATATATATATATATATATATATGTTCTAGTCAGCAAATACTGATTTAGTGTAAGTCAACAAACACTTAAGTGGTCGTTAGATCATCACTTAAATGGTCGAGATCTAATGGCCACTTAAGTGTTTATTGACTTAGGCTAAGTCAGCAAATGCTTACCTGATCAAGTCACTATATATATATATATAAGGCCAGTTGTATAACAGATTTTGAAAAACCGATCATTGGATTAGATAGACTTCTCCTATGTTTGTCATGTTTGCTGAAAATTATAGTGATCCAACAATCGGTTTACGAAAAATATCACTATAAAAAACTGTGATTTTTTTGTTCTTCAAAATGTCACCATTCTTTCACATTTTGTTTTTTCAGAAACCAACCATTGGATCATTGCAATTTTTTTGCAGGCATGACAAGCATAAGAGTGGTATCTAATTCAACGGTCGGTTTTTCAAAATCTATTCTACAACTTGCCCTACGAAGGCCATTTGAGGCAACTTTGCATCAAGTGTTCCTTATCTTATCATCTCCGACTATATATATATATATACCCAACACTATGCATGATTCTACCATATATGTGTTTTTAATGATCAATTTAAAAAAAAAAAAAAAGAAGTTTTAGTAACTCTAGTAAAAAGTGATTATGATTTTTTTTAAATTTGTGTCCAAATTTATATTAAAAGTTTAAAACTTGTGTTCATATAAGCTGCCCGAGTTGAGGGAACCTCACCTTTGATTATGAGGGAAGCAATCCTGGCTGTTAGAAGAATCCCAAAATAAACAGATTTTAATTAGTACCAGAAAGAGAAATGATAAGAATAGTGTAGATCGAATTAAAGAAGTCCCAAAACCCTACCAGTTGTGAAATAATAATCAGAGCGGGGGTTCCCCATCATCCTATAATACCCACGAGTATTAAAGAGATAATACTTTAAATCTTTCCAAAAGTCTTGAAACCTGCGCGCAGAACATCGATCCAACCAAGCAACTGAATATATATTGAAGCTAGCAATGAGCTTATTTAAATTTTATACATGATTTGAGCATAATAATACTAGTGCCCAGGTATAGAAAAAGAGAGAATACGTACCGTAACTGATCCAAAATAATCTCTTTAAACCTGGAACATCCAACCAAGCAAATGATATCATATCAGTCGGCAGCTATTCTGACAGCAATAAGAGAAAATAGACAAGTTGTAGAATGTTTTAATTATCTTTTTCATGATAAATTTATCATATTTAATTCAAAAATTCTTACCAATTGTAATGGCGCAGACAATATTGGGTATCGGTGCAGAATTGAAGATTAAAGCCCTTTAACAAATGATGGTGAATATAAGAAATAGAGAGGTTTGAGCTATGAAAATACAAAACCGGAAATACGGCTTGGACACTGCACTTTTCAAGGATATCTGATATAGAAAGATGTCCATATAAAGCATAGAAGTGATTTTCTGGGGACGAAGAGTTGGTGATGCAAGAAGTGGCATCAGCATAGTGAGAAGATTTCACTGCTTTCGTGCAATTCATGAAAGCTATAGCGTCCTCGTAATACAGCGAATATGGATCAAAATTGCTGAAGTTTTCACGGGTCAAGGAATATCGAGGAAGGGAGCAGCTATCGTTGTAGTCTAGACTGGCATCTACCAATCTCATTGTTCCGTAATCAGTTGTTGGGTAATCATAAGAGATCTCCTGGACATAGTATTTTCCAGAATAAAGGGAAAAAGTGGTGCGATTGTTTTCGCACTCCAGTTCAAATTTGTGGTTACCGCACTCGTGAGAATCGCCTTTTAATCGAAAAGGGTAGCTGATGTTATGTATATTACCGCAAGAAGAGGTGCACTGCTGGCCTTCGTTTTTAGCAATACAAGCTTCAAGAAACAGAGCAAGAACCAGGGCCATGACCCTAACAAGGACAAGCACTACTCCTGCTCTTGACATCGTCATGAGAGAGAGATGTAAAAGAGTTTAATTGAAATGAAATAAGTGAAGCAGTGGGATGTTATATTTGTGTTATAAATGTTCGTTTGATCTCATTCTTTGGTTGCAAATGAAAGCAACTCCGCCTCTGTAAAAATCAAAGTCATCAAGCAAAAAGCCAAAAAGTAGATAACACCGGCCAAAATCAGGTCATCCATCCTGATACGTTTCTTCTCTTGAGAAAATGAGTGGTGTGAAAGCTTAGGCATAAGACTCGCATTCCTAAGTTTGAAGTTTGAACAATGGTGATAGCCGGTAACATTGTTTGGAATTATATGAACTAATAAAAAATAAAAAAGACGTGATGTTTGCAATTATCTTAACCACATGGATATCTTGTGTGTAGGCTTGGGATTCGAATAACATTAAACTCTGCAAGAAGGTTAAGTCCAGAATGTGGAGATGGGCTCATAAAATTAAAAGGGAGCGGGTATTGCAACTCCAACTAACTCTAAGTACACCCCAATTTTTATATTTTCAAAAATGTTCATAAATAATTTTACTATTTAGGATAACTATAAATTTAAAATGCCTAATATATCCTAACTGATTTTGTTAAGTTCACCCCAATATCCATTAATATCAACCATATCATCCCCTCCAAATTAAAGCTCCATCTCCTCTTTCCTTACAAACCCTAATCTCCATTTAAACTCTAAAACTCACATTCTCTTTGGTTAAATCTTATACATATTCATTCTTCTTTTCCTTCTTCTTTTCCTTCTTCTTTCTTTTCTTTCTTCCTCCTCTTTCACCATCCCATACAAACCCAGGGGCAGAACCAGGATTTTTTCTCAAGGGCGGCCAAAATTTTAATGTAAGAGTATTATTTTTAATATGAAAATGGCGTAAAATAGCCATTTTTATAATATATATAAAATTATAAGTTTACAAAATATTAGTGCCAAAGTCGCAATACCATAAAAATTCATACAAATTTATTTGGTGATAACACTTTTTAACCCATGGATTTGGAAGATTGAATAGTCTTTCCATCCAAATTCAGTATAATCCATAAGTTGTTAAAGTTTGTGGGCCATAGTTCAAAATAAATTATTTTAAGGTCATATATTTTTTTTGAAAATTCAATTGAGTAGCTCTCTCAATCATTTTCTCATTATACATATATATATATAAGAAACACCGAATAAATTGCTCATAATCAAGAGTTGCCTCAATTTCGACAAAAAAAAGAAAGAAAGAATTTCCTCAAGCTCTAAATAAAGAACTTTGTAAAATGCTTAATGTCCCGACTTAGAAACACATTTTCTGTTCCCCAATGAACCTTAACATATTAGAACTTGCAAAATTTTTAATTTGTTGTCTTGGACGAGAGACAGGGTAATAAAACTGGAATTTTTTCTCAAAATTCTCCAGTGAATTGGGGCAAATTGGACAATTGGCATCACTCCAAAGATAAAAATGATTGAATTCTATTAACGTGTGTCCATACTAAGGTGCATTATATAAAATAAAAATTACGTAAAAAAATGATGCAATCAGTATATAAAAAAATGTAAAAATGAAATAAAATGGTGCAAAAAAAATTTTTCAAACATGTTTTCCTTCATTTAATGCTATTTAACATATGTTTTTAAAGCATTCTTTTAAGTTTCAATTTCCACATAGTTCATTTGAAGTCAATAACGAAAAGCTAATTGAATATGGAGTACAATTTTATTTTATTTTATTTTTTAAATGAAGTCAAATTTGGCAAGAAGAAAATTTGCTCTCAATTTTATTTTATTTATTTAAAATGAAGTTAAACAGAACACAAATGAACAACTTTCCAACCCCAAACAAAAAAAATCTCTGACTCTGCCTGTCTTCCCTACCAATGACTTGTTGAAAAATCCATATTTATGATTGGACAACAATAAAATGCCTGTCTTCCATACCAATGACTCTGCCATTTATCGGAAAGAACAAACAAATTATTCAAAGAAAGAAAGAAAGAAAGAAAAGAGCAATCCAAGTTGGGCAACAATAAAATGTGGATAAGAGGGCAACCACGCATTTGATTGGAAACCTCATCTATCTAATGGCTATGGCTAAATTAGCCCTATGTGAACAAGAAGAATGAGCAACTTGTATGAACTTTCGCTTTGGACTATCAATTTTATGATTGTCCCCACTTAAAGACTTAAAAAGGCATAATATTTGAAATTATTGCCGCGCCACATTTTGATATCTTTGTGTATGGTATGGGATAATTGGGAATAACATAAAATTTTAAAACTAGAGGGAGAAATCCTGAGACACAAAAGATGGACATATTCTCAGAAATGTTAATCTTTTTTCTTAACTTGTTATCGGTAGCAGTCTTGGCAGATCAATACGAGTGTCCTGAATCGATCTGTGGGCACAATGGCCCAGTCATTGGTCCACGTAAGGTGGGTGAAGTATTATTTTGCTCTTTTACATAACGTAAATATCACTCATTCTTTCTAGAGAGAGATGATAATTAATATTTGTCTCCACGTGCCACCACCCTCATTCGCTACATGTCTTGCTTCTCCATAAAATATCTCCTTTTCACGGCCATGTGGCTAGACTGCATTGGCCTAGGAAAAGGATGGTGAAAAGTGATATATTTTGACATCTAAATCAATTAAATATATACCATTACAAAACATATATGGTTGATACATTGAAAGGAAAATGATGGTGAAGAGTGATTATTTTGACATTTAAATCAATTAAATATATACCATTACAGGCAAAACATATATGGTTGATACATTGAAAAACTATCTGACATCTAAGGTAACCGTGCCAATATCATTAAAGGATGAGCTTGATGCCCCTATTGGATTCTTGTCTGCATTATTCAATACTGACATTTCCTGAGGATACCAAAGAGGTTTTGAAGGCATTTGCAGCAATTCAACCTTGTCTTGGAGCATCTCTAGGACTTTGCTCATTGAAGGATGATCCATGGGCTTTATTTGTATACACCATAGTGCAACTATGATCATTTTCCTCACAATTTTACTTTCATCTTCATTGACATCTCCCAACTCAATATCCTCACCTGGACGCATTCGGTCATATACCCATGATGGGAAGAATATTTGACTCGAGTGACTCAAGTGTTTTCCCAATGCATTCTCCTTCTTCCTTTTTCCAATCATTTCCATCAACAACATGCCAAAGCTATACACATCAGCCTTATATGAAACACCTCCAATATTTTTGTAGAACAATTATGGAGCAATATAACCCAGTGTTCCCTGAGCAGCAGTAAGAGAAACAATACTATCATCTACTGGATACAATTTTGCAAGACCAAAATATGAAATTTTTGGGATAAAGTTTTCGTCCAGAAGAATGTTGTGTGGCTTGATGTCAAAGTGTAGAATTTACTTGTCACAGCCTCGATGCAAGTATTAGATCCCTCGAGCCACACCAAGTGCAATCTCATACATCTTCTCCCAACTCAAAGGGTTGATGTTTTCCCCTTTATGAAAAATATATTTATCTAAAGACCCATTGGCCATGAATTCATATATAAGAGCTCGTTTTGATCCCTCCACACAAAATCCAGTAAGTCGCACCACATTAACATGATGAATCCTTCCAATTGTAGCGACTTCATTAATGAAATCCTGCCTACTAGCTTTTGACATGCCCAATACTTTTACTACTACTACAAGATAACCACTTCATAATTTTCCTTTATACACAAAGCCAAAGCCTCCTTGACCTAACTTGTCCTAGAAACCTCTGGTGATGACCTTTATTTCTTTATAAGAGTATCTGATCGGCATGAGATTATTATGACTTTCAAGAAACTCTTCAATTGTGTCATCCATCGATAAGTGTCTCCACCGAAACTTATAGATAAAAAATGCAATGAGGCATAATATTCCCAATAAAGTTCTCCCTAAGAAGAAACCTTTACAATAAAAATCAGAAACAGTATGCATTAGATGCACAAATATTGAGAGGACGGTATAAGCATAAGCACCAAAAGGCCTCTAGCTAGGCATTAACATTTATTGACTATATAGTACAGATCCATATAGGAGCTTTAGGGTACTACATATATTAAAGAGTGGTATTACCTATGGTGGATATTAGTACTGGGTTCATCCACCAGCTGAAGTATTAATAATTACTTTTCTAGATCTCCTTTAAAAAAAGACTCAACTTTTTTATTAATTAATACGTTGCTACGCCATTGCCACTTCAGCTGATGAAGGAAGTTAAGTTGGTAGATTAATCCAATATTTTTAGCATTTTCAGTTTAATCATTTTTCTTCTCCTCTCTCTTCTAGTTCTTTAGGGCAAGTTTCTCTCTCTTCTAGATCTCTAGAATGAGTTCTATTCTAGTTCTCTAGAATGGATTCTCTTCTAGTTTACTAGAAGGAGAGAATCGTTTAAAGTTTTTTCTTTAATCTTCTTTCTAGTATGTAGAATGCATATTAGGGTTTGCATGGTAGAATATATATTAGATTTTGCATGTTAGAAGTTGTGTATTAGGGTTTGCATTCATGCATTGTTATTTTATACATGATAGTTATTTATTTTATGTTAGTAAGCATGTTAGCTTACTGTTGGCATATTAGAAAGCATGATAATATTTATGTTAAGAATTATAAAGTTAGCATGAAATATTGCATTGTTTGATATACAGTTGTGGACGAAGGAGCTTTGCATGAAGGTGAGTTTCTTTCCTTGTGTTTCATTATATTTGTTTGTTGTATATTTCTTAATATATGCATATTAGTAATTATATTAGATAGTTGGCATGGTAGTTTAATTTTTGAGACCCTTAAGGTCATTTTTTGCATATTTTCCTTCATAGTTTTGCATATTAACATGTAGGAATGCATTGGTTAGGTTTTTTTTTTTTTATTATCTTTTTTATTTTTATAATGATATTTAGGATGTTTAGAATATTTAAATGATGGTTTAAAGAATATAAAGCACTTTAAAGAGTCATTCTTATGGTTGTTAAAGTCAAGATTTATCCAAAGTGGTTTGGTATTGATTCAAAATGTTATTAGTTGTTCAATATTGAAATTTGGTCCTTTTGGATCTATCCAAAGTGGTGTTGGATCGATCCAAAATGCTGATATTTCAACATTAAGCAAACTGTAGCTTTTTGGATCGATCCAGGATCACATTGGATCGATCCAAATTATATTAAGTTGAAACAGTAGCCTTTTTTATCAATCCAGGACCACATTGGATCTATCCAAGTACGGGAAATTTCATGTCTTTAGTGTTTTTTTTACTATGCTGACATGGGGTGATGTCACTAGGGCGTACTAGTGACTATAAATTCGCACTTTTCTGATCATTTAAGGTAAGAGAGCCTCCATAAAGCTGTTGTACTTCTCTCTCTAACCCTAGTATGTCTTGAGTGATCTCATTGGTGAGGATCATCACATTTCTACTATACAAACTATTAAGAATTGATTAGATCTTATTTGTAGTGGATTAGTGTTAAAGATATGCACTAAAACCAATCCTAAAGAGTATATCTATTTCATATTATATTAATTAGAAGGTATAAATTGTCTTGTATATTTAATTATATATATGACAAAGTCCATGAATAAATGATAAGAGAAATATACATCTTAAGTTGTTGAGATAGAGAGACTGATATTTCTCATAAACATTTATTC
>JAESVK010000897.1:536949-550048 GCA_017140935.1 Hamamelis virginiana | reverse complement strand
TGTCTTGTCAGAAGTTCCCACATCAACTGAAGTAGTTGAACGAAGCTCGAATGGGAACAAAGCTTGGACTAGATTAGGGATATCAAAGCCACCATATGCTTGCTGCCAGTTGGTCTCCCACCAAGTCTCAAAACAGTTCTCAGTGATATTTGATTTCCCAAATTGGAAGAAATGAAAGCTATTTTTTGACTTGAGGTAAAAAGTTTGAATGCTTTGAATTTGGTCAGTAGATTTAAAGGTTACTCTCTGAGAAGCAACTGGATTGAATGAACTGACATATGGAAGGGGAATGGTTTGAAGAAGACCAAATTGCCTTGCAAAAAGATTAGGCATGTATGGTTCAATTTGGGATTCAAAAAATTGTGCTCTGCCCCTTGTAGCAAAAGAAGAAACAACAAGGTCTCTACTGATTAGAAAGCTGGTCCAAGAATTTGTCACATATGAGGGGTAAGTCTCTTGGTGTTGAATATTTTTAATCTTTTTTATCCATTGAGGCCCAACTTTTGGATTGAAGAATGGTTGAAAGAAAGAAGCATTCCTTCGAAGATCCAGATTAAGAAAGAAATTTAAATATTGCTCAAAAGAAAAAGAAGGAACACTTTCAGTCATTATCATTCTCTCACCAAAGTTAACAAAAGTTTGTTCCTTCAAATCAATTAAGTTGGGCCGAATTTCAGGAAAATATGCATATAGCCAAAATTGCAAAATCCAAAAGGGACCCCCCATTTTATAAGACAATTTCTTAGAATGCATTTCTTGGCATCTTTTGTAGAGATTGGCCAAAAGAAAAGGAGCTAAAGCAAGGGTATGTTTCGAAGACAGAGCCTTGGCCAAATAAAGAAATTCCAGAGTAATTCTTTGAGAAGAAGAACAAATCAGGAATCTGTTGATCCAAAAAAGAAGAAAAGAAATATATTCCTGCTTTGAAAACTTCTTCGAATCATTTTTCATTTCAGCCTTGATAAAAGCAGAATAGCTAAGGTCTTTACTTTGAGGAAAATTGTAAGTTGAAGTTTGACCTTCAGCCAAAAAGGTTGTAATTTCAGAACCAAAGGGAAATACACTTGTAATTTCACAAATGTCCATGACTGTTGGAGACATGGGACCACATGGAAAGTGAAAACAGTTAAAGGTGGGGGACCAAAAACATAAAGCAGCCGCGAGAAGCTTACCATTGCATTGAAAGCCTCTCGTAGATAAGGTGATGGCATCATGGATTCCTATTTCATGCCATTCTTGTTCCTTAAAGCTTTTGGCTCGTTCCACCCAAGCATTCCAACCGGTTTCTATTTTGGGCCAGTGTCTAATGGGTCTTCCATCCCATTCAAGCTTTTTACTTTGCTGAAGCAAAGTTTGTTGTCCTTCAGGGAATGGAAAATGAGGGGTAAAATCTTTATGAATCTCTTTTTTGAAAGATGGCCCTAAAACTGTATAGTTAGCATTGGATGAATGAGGGTTTAAGATGTGAGGATAAACATCTTCGGACCGATATTTTAGGGTTTCGTTGAAGAGTTGTGACAACACAAGGGAAGAAGATGGTTCCACAGTCGCAGGTGTAGAAGAAGAAGCTGCCATTGAAGGTTGGATGCGAGGTTGACAATATGGAAACAGTAAAAATTGAAGAACTCGGTTCGCAGTCCTTTAAAGGTAAAACGATAATTACGCAGCAGAATTGAAAAGACGTGAGGCTATCACATCAATTCGAAACTCTTTAAAAACAGAGGATTTCTCTTGATGCGGGGGGTATGTTTACTATTAAAATAACCGCCCAATGAAATCTGGGCACGTGGCAAATATTTTTAATAAGAGACATTTGCAGCTCTTTAAGCCAATAAGGAAAAGCATACAATGAAGTGCTTTGCACTGGATTAATATACCAAAGTAACTGCTTGTAACCGCCAGTTTAGTGGTGAGTTATCAATATAAAAATCAAATAGCAGTTATTAAATCATGGATTTAAAATAAAAGGCATTCAATCGTTCAAATGGAAGATTAGCAATATTATTGGGCAGGTGTCGATCTATAATTGGTGCGAAGACAGTTAAGCAGTTTTTCTTTCAAGACAATCATACTAAAACAAAGTTTTCTCACGAAGCAAGATGTGAAGATTGCAATTGGATCATAGAGGCTTGTGACACTTGTCAACACATTATTGGATATAAATGGAAAACGGTTACCTCTCAAGTCTATAAATAGAGGAAGGACTCTCCATGCAAATGGTCCACGACCTCACAAGACACACGTCTTTATGCATATCTCTTCTCTATCTCTCCTCACCTCAATGTATCTCTTAACTTAGAATTTCTTTTCTCATCCCATACTCTCTTTCCCTTCGTCTAGGATCTCTCTCCCTTATCTCTTCTATCCTCTTCGTCTAAGATCTCTCTCCCTCTCTCTTCTATCCTCTTCTGTCTGATTGCTTCGAAGGACTTTAACAGAAGTGTATAATTGATGTACCAGAAATGGAGGTAATAATATGATTATGTGGTTTCTTTGAAGTATTTTATTTACTGCTTTACTTGTTACATTTCGAGTCATTTACAATTATTTTGCCTTATTTGATTAATTAAAAGTCCTCTTCATTGAGGCAACACCGAATTCTCACAATTGCCTGATTAATATATTTTTGGCTCGAGTAACTTCGAACCAATCTTTTACCTTGAAACGGTGTAAGGTCAACCTTTCTGGCACGCCCCCCACTTCAAACCATACGTGTGCAGTTGCCACTTGAAGATTTCCTAAGCGAACAAGTATGTGATGCAATTCGCTCTTTTCTTCCACTGCTTCATTATTGATGTTCCTAGGAATCCTCACATCATGCTATGGGGAAAGATATGTCCTCAAATCTTTGCCTACTAAGATGATTCTTGGCTTTACAACCCTTTTCGATCATGTCTACTGCAACTATGATGATAGCTTTTTCTTCCGCCCTTTTTCTTATGCTACAAGGACATTTATCGTGGGTTTTCTTGCTGATGTTCCAATCACCCTATTCATTTTTTTACAGTCTCTTCTCCTTGTTGAGATCTCATGTCCACGTATGGACCTAGCATCTTCAATAGCAAAACAAAGCCTTGGGTGAAGTAATTTCAATTATCATGTATCTTTTGGAGTTTTTAATTAATATGTAAATTAACTTCATTGCTAGCTAGCTAGCTAGATTGTTGTTTGTTCAAATGATTTGAAGTTTTGATTAATTAATGTAAATTAATTATATGCTATGTATATGATTCAAGTCTGCTCAAAACAAATTTGTGAAAAATAAATTGATATCACCTTAATTGAGGAAGATAAAAATACAAATGTATGATGTTTGTGTGAGCCCCTAGTCGAAATTCCCTCTCTTTCCTTTACATTCCCTGATTCCCTCTAATGTACTATTTCTTTTCCTAGCTTCTTTCTCTCTTCTCTCTTTTCGACAACTGTCTCAATCCTTTTTCAAAATTTTAATTCTAATTTATTCCTTCAATTTTATTGTTAAATAAAGGAACTGGTGTTTAGAATGGTTGTGTAATATATACAATATATAAAATAGTATATATAATGTAGGACCGGCAAAATTAGTCCATACCTATTTACCCACCCAGTATGGGTTGGTACATTTTAATAAATGGGTTATAATTGGGCTACCCAATTAAGCCCATTTATAATTGGGTTGGATATGGGTAACCCGTGAGTACCCAACTAATTAAACTATTATATATATTATAAAGGATGCTTATAACATGTGTTACAAAGTGACCTGTATAAGGACAAATTTAAATCGGATTTTGAAAAAACGACTGTTAGATTAGATACACTTGTTATGAATTTCATGTCAGCCAAAATCACAATGATCTAATGGTCGGTTTCTAACAAATTTCATTGTAAAAAATTATAACAAATTCAATTTTTATGGTCGCAAAAACATATCACACTTTATGATTATTTTTATCACACTTATTTGTTGTTTGCGCCTGTTGTGCTGCTTTTGTTACTCTCTAATGGATAATCAACTAGTTTGATGCTGGTCGTCTATTGGATATCCATGGTACTCTGAAAACTATTTTGATGTCCTTATGCTTAAATTGGACATCCGAATATACCAGTAGATGTTTAATTGCTTTTGGCATCATTCTTTTCTCAATTTGGTGATGTTTATAGAGAAAACTAAGGAAAATATAAAAGACCTTAGATTCTAAAATCTATTATATATTTTGAATCTTGCATATAATATGTTTTCACTAACAGTAAATTCAAGCTTTTATTTTTTTAATGTTCTACAATAATAGTCAAAGAGGACAGTAATAAGAGGACGGTTTTGAAAAGCGTTGTCATATATGAGAAACGAGGACGGTTTTTGGAAACTATTGTTAAAGGTAAGGCCTTTAAGGACGGTTTTAAATGACCGTCTTCATAGGGAAACTTTCAGCAACAGTTTTAATTCCTGTTTTGAATTAGGAACTTATAACGAAGGTTATAAACCATCTTAGAACATTCATTTTGCGTTTAATGTTAAAGCCAATGTCGTTTTGAAATTTTCTCCCCTCATATTAATTAATTTGGCCAACTCTCTTAATTTAACACTCACGATTTTGGTCCTCAACTTATTCTTTCACTCGATCGTTACATTGCCTCTCGACGAAACCTTAGCTCGATCACTGACCTTCAGTAGATCCGACGATCATCTCCGGCGAGATCATTTATGCCATATCCGACCATCATTTCCGGTGATTTGGCCCTCCCTCTCCCTCTTCTTCTTCACAGAACCCTAGTGCAAATCTCCCGTGAATGGCGCCAGATCCGACCATAATCTCCCTCGATCTATTCATCTCCGGCTGTCATCTCCACTGAACGGCCAAACAGGAAGTGCTACCAGCATTATCTGGATCTGCTCAGTCCCAATGACATGACTATCTCACTCGTTCATCATCATCTGGATCTGTGTGGTCATCATCTCACTCGACCATCATCAACTTTATTTGGTATGATCAATCCCTCTTTCTCTACCATCTAGGTTTGATGTGTTCTCTTTCTTTGTACATACCGATCTATCTCAGTAATGCTGCTTGTTTTTGGTAACTTATGGTTTTTGTTAATTTTTTTTTCTTGTTTTGCTTACAGTTAGAGTTAGATTTTGTCTCTAATCCTGCTATTAAAAATCACATAAACTTCCATCCTATGTTGATGAAAAAAACCAAAAAAATGTAAAAAAGCAATTGGCTTTAAGATTTTCATTTTTGGAATCAGAAATATCATTTTAATCTTCATGTAGGTTCGAACTGTCGCTTTTCTAGCTAGGAAGCCCCCAAGCCATTCAATCGGTGGATTTATCGTATATCTCGACATCTAAGCTTTGGTTGGAGGCCATCATCCAATTTGAGGTAGGTTTTTCAAATTTTTTTCCTTCATATATAGTTTTATTTATTTTTATTCCTTATATATATATATATATATATAAAATATGGTTCTCATTGTTAGTTGAGAACCATATTCCTTCTGAGCATTCAAACGCTCACAGCTGTCTTTCAACTAACAATGAGAACCATATTCAATATATATAGAATATGGTTCTCATTGTTAGTTGAGAATTATATTCCTTCTGAGCATTCAAACGCTCACAGCTGTCTTTCATACAGCAGATTCACAAAGTTATAGAGCAGGATCTCCTATGCAGAGTGTTTTTCCCACGGTGCTAGGTTAGGTTGTCTTCCGGGTATTACTTTTGCGGAATAGGTACCTACTACTTATTAGCTGAACACTAGTTTATGGTACTTTATTTACGCTTAACCTATTTGCCAGGGATGTTGGCACTTTACTACGCATCAGATATATTTATATTTATTGCATAACGTGGCCGAGGGACATATGTATGGATTCTCATTTCATATCATGCTTGTTATATCTATCTTTCTTTATGCCTAAGTATGGTATCTCTGTTTTGACACGTGTCGACTCGGGACGGTCGACAATAATGTCAGCTTGGGGTGTCACATTAAGTATCTTAGGTTTTCAGGATTTTGTTTGATTTTGTTTGATTATTTGTTTTAGTTAGTTAGGAGTTATGTGCGTGAGAATTTAAATAGCCCAAATAAATTAAGAGACCTTTAATTAGGGTGAAATGGGTGCCTATAAGATTGTATGCTCGGAAACTTTCCACTTCCTAACCTAGTCTTTGAATCAATTTCTAGTCGTTGATCGTGCTTTTCCAAAAATATGGAGTTGTTTTGTTTTGAATAAAATAAAACATTTTTTTAATGTTTCCTTATTCCTTAAAAATAAGGTGGCAACTCCTTTTCTTTTTCAAAAATCCACTTCCGTTAATGGGGATGCATCAAATTCCCGATGGTTCACAGCCCGCCTTTCTCTCTCTACAACTCAAAAATGGCTTTAGAAGCATTGAATTAATTCCCCAACCCCTACCTCACCATGCTCGCCCGAGGTGGTGCCAATGTTTTAATTACAAATGATGGGGTGAAAATTGCCAATTTGGGTTGTGCTAGGTGGGTTGATTTGGCCTCCCCGCTACTCAAACATGGCTATTGCTCTTGCAAAAAATTTCTCCAAAAACCATATTTAATTCATATATCTCTTTGATTGTTCTTGTGAAATTGGGTGTAATTCTTTGTGGGTGTAATTTCTTGTATTATTCTTTTGTGATTTTTGAGGCAAATGGTTCTTTAGAGAACGAAATGACGGCGGTGGAAATGGTGTCAGTGATGGAAGAGAGAAGATAGCACAATAGCCACTAAAAAATCCAACAAATCCAGAAATTTTTCTTCAAAAGTATGAAATTTGTATATGAGAATTCAAAAACCCTCAAATAAGATGGAGAAAGAGAGATAATCGTAAAGAGAGAGAATGACTTAATGTTATTGGTTGAGTTCGGATAGAGTGAGAGTGTCAGTGGGTGGGTTGAACTAGGGAAGAGGTGGTGGTGGTTTTTATTTCTTAAGGTTGAAGGGTTGGAGCCATGACTAATTCTGTGAGTGGATAAGAAATGGAAGAAGAATGAGATGATTTTGAAAAAATATAAAGAAAGTAAAAAGTTAGGAAAGTTGAGGCCTATTAATTACAGTCGTTGGATTGCTTAAAACGTGATGTATCGCCATCCTATTAAAATTCTAGCAAATATTAGCATCCATTCTTTCTGGTAGAAAATCCGGACGCGTATGTATGTCCTGTTTTAAAGAACCTTATTTTATTCTATTCTTTTATATGAAGGGTATAATGGTAAACTATTATAATTATTTAACTCTGTAAAACCCTGTGTCATATTTTAAAGGGTGGGGCTATTTACAACACACCTTTTTACTGAAGGTAGCCCATATAAAATATTCATTGAGTCTATTATACCATTTTCTAAGTACAACCCAATAATTTTTAAGGCAATCCATTGGCTCATTTATTTATACAAAACAAAAGTTTTAAAATGCCATAAATGCCCAAATTCTAAATACTAGACACAAGTTCTATTTTCAACCCACTACCCCATTTTTAAGGCAACCCTAAACACTTTCGTTTTAGGTTTGTTCGTATATTATTGATAAACATTATATTTTGAATAAACTTGTTTCAAAACATGAAAAGTAGCATTTTATAATCATTATAGTATGATGGTGTTACGAAAAAAATCCTGTTTCGATCGAAAAATTGAAAAAAAAAAAAATCTGTGTTCGTGTTCACATTCAGACTGGTAAATCCGAATATAGTGTTTCTTATTCAGTATTAATTTATTGAATACTAAAGTTTCATATTCGAATGTACCAGTCCGAATGAGAACACACACACACACAGATATATATATATATATATATTCAATTTTCCAATCGAAATAGGGTTTTTTTCGTAACACCATCATACCATAATGGTTATAAAACGCTACTTTTCATATTTTGAAGCAAGTTTATTCCAGATATAATGTTTACCAATAGTATACAAACATAGTCCCGTTCCTGTGAGGACTTCCTTAGATGAGGACTTGGTCTTTTGGCTAATGTAAAATGGGTATTTTGAAAAATTGACTGTTGGATTTCATATTCTTCCTATGTATGACATGCATGCCAAAAATTATAGTGATCGAACCATTGGTTTCTTAAATACAGATTGTAAAAAATTAAATACCTATATAATATTTAACAAGCTGTATTTTAGAAACCGGTGGTCCGATTACTGTGATTTTTAGAATGCCTATCATACATATGAAGAATATTAAATCCAACGGTCAGTTTTTCAAAATACCCATTTTACATTGGCCAAAAGGCCAAGTCCTCGTATAAGAAGTCCTCACAGGAATAAGACTCTATACAAACAAACCTAAAACGAAAGTGTTGGGGGTAATATGTTTTAGGTTTAATGTGGGGAGTAATATGGTCATTTTATAAATGCTGATATATTATGGGTTGCTTATAGTATTTCTGTTATGTAATAGGTTATATTTAATAAAGGGGTAAATTGGTTATTAATTAAATTTTTATAAAGCTTTCTTTAGTAAAAATAACAAATGGGTGAGTTGTACTTAGAAAATGGACTGCTCATAGTAAAAGATGTATTGTAAATAGCCCCACCATATTTTAAAAGTACAATTGCAATATTTTACAATCGAAAGTATAGAAGTGCAGGGTGTTTTTGACTAACACTATGTTTGGATTGAGAGAGTTGGAGAGAAGAGAAGAGAAACTCATTAAGAGAAGAGAAGAGAAGAGAAGAGAAGAGAAGAGAAGAGAAGAGAAAGTTAAATGACTTTCTCTCCACCTTGTTTGGATAGAGAGGAGAGAGAAAGTTAAATGACTTTCTCTCCACCTTGTCTGGATAGCCTTCATAAGAGAAGATTTTAAAGTGTAAATTCTAATATTGCCCTTACTTATATAAAAAGAAAATAAAAGCTAAAGAAGAAAGAGAAAGGGCAAATTAGTAAAACTACCCCTCACTAAAACCCTTTCTCTTTTCTTCTCTCAATTTCTCTCCGATTTGGAGAGAAAGAAAAAGGCCAACTTTTCTCTCATCTTTCTCTCCCCCTCCTCCCTTTCTCTCAAACTCTCTCAATCCAAATGAGAGAAATTTGATAAATTTCTCCTCTCTTCTCTCCAACTCTCCCAATCCAAACAAGTTGTAATAGTAGGAGGGGGAAAACTCTAATTTCCGATAAATAATTTGCTTATGTGCTCTCCATCGTGACTGTAGATAAAGTTTAGCAAACTCCTCACGTGAAACACCCGCTGACCAACAGTTTCTTCAGTAGTCTGGACTGCACCTGAATTCCTCTCCTAGATAACCTAGACAAAAACGAGAAAATTAATGAAGTAAATTTCTTTTACCCGAAGAAAAAACAGCGCAATTTGGGCAACATTCAGCTCATTTTCTAAACTCCCAAATCTTCTCTCTCTATCAGGTATTTGACCCTCTCCTAGATCTCATATACGTATGTGTGTGTATATATATATATAGATTATGCGTTTGATTGGTTTTTTGAGCCCTTTTTCCTTTGATCCAAACAAACCATTTGGCTTCTTCAACTTTTTCTGATTTTAATTATTCCTCTGTAACTGTAAGGTACTTCTTTCTTCATCTCATGCTCCATTTCTCACTTTTTACTGATTTCATGCTCCGTTTCGTTTCTGAGAAAGTGTTTGAAATGTAAAGAAAATTGGAAAATATCATTTGGGCCTCGAGAAAATAGACACCTGCGCTCAAATCAGCCTGATTCTACTATTTGGCTTATTTGAACTGGGTTTTTCGTTTTTTTTATTGTTTGTTTGGAAATTAAGATAACATAAAACATTAGATTCGGCTTTTAGTTTCTTTTTCTTTTCTCATGCAACCAAACTAGGGTTTTAGGATTTCTTTCTGCTCCTGGAAATTCAATATTTTAGCTCAAATTCTTGGCTTTGCTTCAATCTCTGACTCAATATCTACTTTGATGCTGCAGGAATTCATTTCCTACCGAAAATTTCAACCAAAGTTCGCATCTTTTTATGCTTTGTCCTTCAGTTCGTGTTATCGAGACGGTTTTTTCGCTTTCATTCTGTAATGAAAAATTGCTGTTGTTCTAATTATATTTGGTCAGTAATATTTTAGCTGTTGTTGTATGTACCTATTTGTAGAGTATGAGAAGAATAAGGAGTAAAAGCATGTAAAGAGAGTTTGGGTATTTGGGGAAAAGTGTGTCTGTAAAACTGTGATTGTGTTGCTTCGAAGTGTTTTAATGGAACAAGGATTAGGTCAAGACTCTATTCCTGATTCTGGGTCGTTTGATAAGTCTAGGGTTTTGAATGTGAGGCCGTTGCGTTGTCTTGTCCCCATTTTCCCATCCCCGCCTAATTTGCCTTCATTTTCCTCTCCAGAAGCTGCTCCCTTCGTATGTGCTCCCCCAACTGGTCCTTTCCCACCTGGGATCGCTCCATTTTACCCCTTTTTTCCTCCGCCTGATTCTCGAAGGCTGCACGAACAAGATCCGCAAACCCCATTTGGCGTGCCAAATCAAGCGGGGCCATTTGGCTTCAATAACTCAGTTCAAGCAGCAGTTCCCATAAGTTCGTTTAGAACACCGGCTCCGCCACAATCAGCAGGGTATTCTGGGGCAGCGAATGGAGATACAGGACGGTCGAGAAGGGGTACTAGAACTCGTACCCCGCAATCGTATGGTGCATTTTCGGAAGAAGATGGATATAGTGACAGCCAAAATCAGAGTGCCCAGTTTTTGAGTAGTTTTAGTATTGACATTACTGATGCAGAAGAAACCAGTAAGGTGGAGAGAAAAAAGGGCAAGCCTCAGAAGAGGGCGAGGGGTGGGCAAGGTCTCAATTTTAAGTCACCTGATGTTGACTCGGATTCTGTGGTTAATAATCTTCTAAGTTCAGCTAATCTTATGGCGTTTGATACGTTCCGGCGAGCTGATGGCGATAAGGAGTCGGTTGGATATATACTCATGATATATAATTTGCTTCGAAGAAGGATTACACAAATTGAAGATGGGAAGGAAGCAACTCCGGGGGTAACAAGACGCCCTGACTTGAGAGCCGGCACAATCTTGATGAATAAAGGTATTCGAACAAATATCAAGAAGAGAGTTGGAGCTGTGCCTGGCGTTGAAGTGGGGGATATTTTCTTTTTCAGGATGGAAATGTGCTTGGTGGGATTACATGCTCCTTGTATGGCTGGGATTGATTACATGAGTCTCAAAATCAGTCAAGAAGAAGAGCCTTTGGCTGTCAGCATTGTATCATCAGGGGGATATGAAGATAATGTGGAAGATGGGGATGTGTTAATATACAGTGGCCAAGGTGGAAATATTTACAGGAAAGATAAGGAAGTAATGGATCAGAAACTTGAGAGGGGAAATCTTGCTCTGGAGAAAAGCTTGCATCGGGCTAATGAGGTGAGAGTCATTCGGGGTATAAAAGATGTGGTAAATCCAACTGGTAAGGTATATGTCTATGATGGTCTATATAAAATCCAGGAGTCGTGGGTGGAGAAAGGAAAGGCAGGTTTCAATGTTTTTAAATATAAATTGGTTAGAGTACCTGGCCAGCCGGAAGCTTTCACGATGTGGAAATCAATTCAACAGTGGAAGGAAGGTGTTACTTCTAGGGTTGGGGTTATATTGCCAGATCTTACTTCAGGAGCAGAAAGTTTACCCGTTTCCCTTGTAAATGATGTTGATGATGAGAAGGGGCCTGCTTATTTCACATATTTTCCTACTCTCAAGTATTCAAACCCGGCGAATGCAGTGCAATCTTCTTCCATCTGTACTTGTCAAGCTGGATGTCTCTCTGGTGACCTCCACTGTTATTGCGCTCAAAAAAATGGAGGCTATCTCCCTTACACTGCAAATGGGGTTCTTGTGAATCGCAAATCCTTGATTCATGAGTGTGGTCCTTCCTGTTCATGCCCTCCTAATTGCCGGAACCGAGCATCTCAAGCAGGTTTGAAAGTCCGCTTGGAGGTTTTTAAAACCAAGGACAAAGGTTGGGGAATAAGATCCTGGGATCCCATCCGTGCGGGAGGTTTTATTTGTGAATATGCAGGGGAAGTCATTGATAAATCTAAGGTGGAAGAGTTTGGGAGTGAAACTGAAGATGAATATATTTTCGATGCTACTCGAACTTATCAGCCACTGGATGTTTTGCCTGGTGATTCTAATGAGGATCCAAAGATCCCATTTCCCCTGATTATCAGTGCAAAAAATGGTGGGAATGTAGCTCGTTTCATGAACCACAGTTGCTCTCCAAATGTGCTCTGGCAGTCAATTTTACGGGAAAATAACAAAGAATCTTTTCTCCATGTTGCCTTTTTTGCAATCAGACACATTCCTCCTATGACAGAGTTGACATATGATTATGGGATAGTCCAGACCAACAATGCAGAGCAGAGGAGGAAAAAATGCTTATGTGGATCATCAAAATGCAGAGGTTTTTTTTATTAGTGGTTTATTAACACATGAATTGGATGAAGACAGTTCTTGCTAACTTACTCTTCTTGAAAGGTTAGATATCTCCACTTTCCTAATTGAGTTTCTTTCTTACTATGAGATTAAAATTTCCTGTTTGTTTGTTTTCCTTTTAATTAATCATTTATTTTTTCAGACTGCATTTGTTTTTCCTGTTTTTAGATCCAAATGCTCATAAATTTTACTGACCTGGGAAGAGTATAAGAATGTAGGTATGGCGACGTTTAGGACTTTCGAAATTAAACTTTCAAAAACTTTGAAGAAGTACAGGAAGTGATGGTTTCAATTTATTTTATTCCTTAACCTTTTTTTATGCAGCTAATTAGATTACCTAGTTATACTGTAATTAAATTTGATGAATTGACCTAGATAAAAGAAAAGGATAACTTTCATGAAGAAACTAATAGTACATGTATTGTGACTTGTGAGTTTGATTGATTTAGACATGGTAAATCCTTTCTAAACTAAATTCTTTATTGTAACATATGCCACTGAGCAAAAAGTCCAATTTATTTCTTTTTTGATTGATCAGATGCAAAACCATTGCTAATGTTAATCCTTGTAAATTTAACAAACAGTTAAAAGAGATTTAATTGCTAGTAGAAAAGGAAAAATTTTGTGAAGGGCTTATAAAGACTTTTGAATAGGTTTTACCCAAAAAAAAAAAAAAAA